>MVAQ01000014.1:0-188947 GCA_014825775.1 Krasilnikovozyma curviuscula | reverse complement strand
GTAAACGTGCAGGGCTGGAGAATTTTGCATGGTTCTGGTCTAGTTTGTTGTTCAGGCTTGCAGTTTTCTTGATCAGCCTTGCAGTCTCACTATATGCATATATTCCAGTTATATCCCATTAGCCTTGTGCAGAAAGCCCCAAAACGACAGACATTTTGTCTGCCCTTCCGTTTGCCAGAAGGAGTGTTTACATCTTCTTTCAATGTTGTTGTTTGATCAGACAAACACTCGAGGGAGACCCTCTTTCCATCCCACGTTCGTTTCATTACACCCCAGAATCTTTGAGTGAGGTGTAACAGCCCGAGGGAAACAAAAGTACACCTGAGACATTTTTCTTGCCTGGACTTCCCTCTCTCTCGGTACGAAACCCCAGATTTCAGAAGGGCAAGCTCTCTGTACAGTATCATTATAGCACTGGTCCCCTCTGCTCCGTCTACTCTTTTCTGTTTGTAAAAACGAGCAGGTTTTGGTCAAGTTACCAGAAAAAGAAAAAATGTACATCGCCATCGAACCCAGAGATGTCAACGCTGTCTGCTTAACATCCGACTTTGTTTCGCTCGCTGCAGTCGACCAATTGAAATATCCATTGCTCTCAGACCCAAAGTCAGCTGCTTTCTATCTTCTGTCTACTAAATTCGCTAATATCTTACTCTGACACTCTTCCTGCTGGTCTTTTGCTTGCAGCTTTTCCGTTTTCTTCGGTCTCTCTGTCACTGGAGCAGTTCTAAGTGCATTCTCCCTTGTTCTCGCTGCAGCTCTATACTTCAGAAGTACATCAAGACTCACTCTCAACAGAGTCAGCTTCAGACTCCTCGTAGCTTCTCTTGCTGGAAAGTGAGTCCAACTGTTTTTTTCTCGCGATAAATCCAGTGGCTCTCAGTATAGCCCCGTCCGCAACCTCGCCTTATTCTTCTTCTCTTTGTGTCTTTAGCTTGGTTTATGCCGTATCGTACTGCATTACTGCCAACATCTCAGCCTCACAAGCACCGGCATGCAGCAACTCAATGTTCTTCCTCCTTGCCGGCTACCTCTTCTCGAACGCCACCCTTTTCTGTGTAGGGTTGAACTTAATGTCAGTCCACCTGCCTGTCGAAAGTCTGATAACTCTTTTCCAATTCATAACTAAGCTATTGGGCCCCGTGTATTCCCTAGCTTGGTCTTTATCTACGGTCTCAAATCCGCTAAGCTTGAGCAAGCATACTACGCTTTCTCCGTCGCCTTTGCTCTCCTCCTGACGGTGCCACCACGGGCGCTAGGTATCTTTGGGTGAGTTTGTCCACCATCTCTCCCCTATATTATTCTTTGCTGTTCTAATCTTAACCTAACCATACTTCACCTTCTGTTGGCCTCATCAGTTATTCGCAAAAGTACGCTTCATGCTGGTACACTACCCCTTTGGGAAGCATATTCAGCTGGGAAGTTGGCTCCCAAGCTGCGTGGAACGTCACCTTCGGTTCTGCTGAGCTCGTATTTGTTAGTCTCGTCTCGCTGAATCCTCGAAAGAAAGAAGTGAGTGTCCCGCCCCCCTCTTTCTCGTCTTTTTTCTATATGTTCGTAGTTGTATGTGATTCTCACAGCTTCAGTCTATATAGTCCAAAGCGGTATCCTCCTCCTCCTTTGGCATCGGCATTCATAACAACAAATCCCGCGTTCTCAGAATTAGTGAGCTCTGACTGCTATGTCTTCACCACGCTTTCTCTTAATCACCTAACCTCTACTTTCCCTAAAACGCACAGTAATTTACCCAGTCCTATCGTCTATACTTAATATTCTCACCGGCGTGACAGACATCTACCTTTCGACGGCACCCGAGGCTTTCTCGTCCGTCGATCTCAACATTGACCTTTTCAGTATGTCTCTCCTACCATCTCCGTTTTATTCCATTTGGTTTCCTTACCTTGAAATGATTCTAATGTTTAGACACAATACTCTACGGCCTCAGACAGGTCATGCTCCCTTTGTTCTTCCTAATACTCGACCAGTCTCTCCTAACTGTGCTCAAGTCTCTCCTGCGGGCATCTGACTCCAGGAGATCAGAGAATCCCAAGTTATTCTTCGAGAGTGAGGGAGATGAGATGAAGACCAAGCACAATATCACCATCAGCGGAGATGGAATGGATGAGTCCCATCAAATTATTGCCTGCTGCATCACTAGCGACACGGACGAGTCAAAGGGTAGTTCGAAGGAAGGTTTTCTAAGTGATCTCTCTTCAAATACTGGAGCTGACTTGTCAAAATGGCTTTGAGATGTCGAACGCCTGTTTTTGTTCCCTGTGCTTACAGCTTGTTCATGTTCTCTCTTTCGCTTTCCTTTTCATAGACATCTGCTTGCTACACATCTATTTTACGGTCTATATTTTTGTTTTCACTTCATGTTTGAGCTCAACTGCTTGCGCTCTCAGAAAGAAATCCTTCTACTCTCCTATCTGCCAACGCCTCGACAAATTGATAAACTTCAACTACCGCTAAAGAGTCAAACCGTACTTCAAACATCATTTTACATTAAATCTCATCACTCTCAGCAAGAAATAGGAAGCGACGTCATCGTCTCTGACTCCGCTCGACCCCTTTTCTTCTCGCCCCTTGTTTTCTTAGCTTCCTTTTGAATGAATCGCTCTTTCTCCTCACTTATTCACCCATCACTCTATTATCATCTTATCCACTTTCAACACCATATTCTCTACATCATATCGATAGATTTTCCCTTCGTCTTTCTTACAGAGCAGTTCAGGATCCCGTTTTCAAGCCCAAAACAATTCTGAAACACCAACAGACAAAAGTTCCAGCTCTTCTTCTTACCATCCCACAGCAAATACATGCAACCTCAAATCCCAACAGGATCTTTTCGCTCCGAGACAACCGTTATAGCCAACCGCTCTCGACGATCCAAGTCCATCGTACTTGTCCCCCCACCAATCTTTATAAACGACTTCCCTATCTCTTCTTCCTATGATACCCTCTTCGATAACTATCCTCCTCGTACACCTTCTCGCTCTTTCCTTTCTATTACGTTCCTCGAGGAGAGAATAGGCACCAAGGGGTTCAGGTTGAGCTGGACGCAGATCTTGAGAGTCAGAGCTTGGTGGGCGAAGAAAGTCGTGTTTCCGACGCTTGTCATTTACCTTTTAATCGCTTGGTGGCTCGTCCTCCAGCCTACCGCACCATCATCAATCAGTTATTTTTCTAAACACCAGAGAATGAGAATGACTACAATCGGAGTAGATATTGGAAGGTCGGTGGCACAAAGCCGTAGTTCAAACAGTCAAAACACCACAAGCTCACGTCGAAGAAAACACTATGGAGGAAGCTCAGTCTCAAGTAATCCTTCATACGGCTCTATACTTCCGGCTCAGAAACCATCCACACAGCTGTCAGCTCCAAAATCTCCAGTAAGTACTGCTGGAGACAGCGCCAGATATAGTTCACTCCAACAACCACCGCGAATTCCAGATCCAGCATTCAGCCGATCCATCGTTCCTCCTACTAAAGGGTCCATTAAACTTTTCGTGACCATCCCAGAAGATGTGGATCTGTCGAAACCTAGCCAAGTAATCGAAAGGTCCGTAATTATTTCAACCAATTCAATATAACGCACTCATTGAAATCTCGAACGATCCACTCTTAATCAGTTTCATCGCATCGATACCATCTTCCCTCACCCCGATCTTCCTGCAGATCCTCCCATCCTCCACCTCAAACTCTGGTGGACGTTGTTTTTCTCCCATCAACGGCGGATCTTTCGTCGACGCGCACTACAGGGGAAACCAGAATAACGGCGATGGTGGACTTTGGAGAGAACGGGTTGCCTTAAGGTGTCTTGCAAATGGCGAATGGTGGGGTGCGCTAGTAAATGCTGTTTGTGGATACTGGGAGACAGGGTGTGATTTAGGAATGAGGAGGAAGGTCAGGGAAAAGATGCAGGTAGATTTCAAGGTGGGAAACGCTTCTCTATTATCTCACCTTGATCTTTCTGACATAGCTGAGAGGCTCTTGTAGAGTGGAAATTCTGGTTATCTCAAGATGATGTATGGAGTCGCGTTCCAACGCTTTTTAAGTGGCTCAACGCGTTTCTGGGGATTCACAGATCTCAACACCGTGTTTGGAAGGTCAGTTTGTACTAACTTTTTCCCTGAGCTCGAATAAGCTAAGGACCTAAATACTTCCTTTCTAGTATCGACGACCTTTGTAAGTGAATTTTACTTTTGCTTGCACCCTTGATTATTAACTCACTACAACTTCAACTACCCAGTTCCTTGGGACACTGCTGACAACTTTGACGCTATTATACCTTCATCAGTTGATTCTCAACTGTCGCTTCCCATAGGGTTTAGGTGAGTCCTTCTTCAACTGTTGTCAACTGCGTCGTCTCTCTGCTCTTAACCTAATTCCTACGTCAACAGTACTCATTTGACCTTCTTTCAAAATCGAGAATCAACCTATCAGAAACTGTTCCAACACCCTTCATTAGCTTCGTTTAATTCTTTTATGGCTCAAACCAATCAAACTATGGATGGTGAGTTCTGCGCCATCGTCCTGCTATTACGTCTTTTAGCTGATCTTATGTCCATCGCAGCCATTTCAAACTACCACATCCATCAATCCTCCAGATTGACCTACTTATCTATTCCAGGATATATTATACCTTCCAAGATTGCACCAAGAGTACAAATTAACTCTCCATTCCCCCGAACGTCAACATTGATTCCCATGCTCAACCCATGGCTCTCTTTCGTCGATCGCCGAAACTACATGAAGGAGCTTCTCAGCCCCACTATACATGACTCATTTCCAGTGACATTCTCTCAAAATGCTTTTTTTGAGACACTCTCGACTTCCGAGAACAACGTTGCTTGTTGGGACAAGTTTGATCAAGTAAACAAGAGACTCATCTCCAAAATGGAACCTCGAGTCAAAGGTAGATCTCCTCAAGGACAAGGGGAAATGGTTATGAAAAAAAGCTGGATTTATAGAATTGAAGAAGGTGGAAAAGTTGTTAAGAGAACAGAATACAAAACAGTCAACTCAAATCGGGACGCTGTTGAATCAAAACAACTTTCCCTGGAATTCTGGTTTGATACAATTCAAGTAAGTTGTTCTCAATTTTCAGGAGATTTCATGATCTAAGGCTTTAATCCATCGTCAAGGACCACGCCAACGAAGATTACTTCCCAGCCCTCAAATATTTCACTCCAATCCCACCCCAAACGGCAATTGTATTTTTCCCAAAAATGGACTTGGCAATGGAGAACCGTGTTGAAATCTGGGACGGTGTGGGAAATGTGGTATGGGATAGCGAAAAGTTTGATGAGGAGAGTATCGATAGGGCGGCAATAGAAGTCGCGATCAAGAGGATGAAGTGAGAGCGGATTTTCGATCTTCAAGCAAAGCAACCATTGGTTACTCGGGACTTTTATCTTTTCGAATTTGTTTATATCTCGGAACATTCCATATACTGCGAGCTTTATTGCCTCCAAATTCGTAGTTTCCTCATCCTATATGCCTCTATGTTGTGATATGATACAAATGCTATTA
This sequence comes from Krasilnikovozyma curviuscula, assembly GCA_014825775.1. Classification (NCBI taxonomy): domain Eukaryota; kingdom Fungi; phylum Basidiomycota; class Tremellomycetes; order Cystofilobasidiales; family Mrakiaceae; genus Krasilnikovozyma; species Krasilnikovozyma curviuscula. The sequence goes on along the minus strand of MVAQ01000014.1, from coordinate 183,415 downwards.
CATTAGATCTAAAGCGACCGTTTACAATTGAAAGTTTATTTTTCGGATCGTAACGTGTAAGATTGTAAGGATTTTAATGCTCCAAAAGCTTTAAGCGCACCGCTGCATACGCCATCAATCGCCAACCTAGGGTACAGCAACAGGCGATTGCAACCAGTTTCCCAGTAGCTAGATCTCGGAAGTTAAACAGCTGCAGTAAAGATTCGCCGCTGGTTGCAATGCATTTCCCAGATGTGATCGAGGCGACGTCACAGTTGAACTGTTGAAGAAGTCAGAATCGAGCCTGGTGTACAGATGGACAATCTATTACTTACCACAAGACCAATACACTCATTGATAAACTGGAGTTTAGCGGAACCTTTGACGGGAGCCATCCAAGAAATTGCAGCTAGCCAGTTGGGGGTACTGAGAGAGATGAAGCCTGAAATTTGAATCACCACAGACAATGCCACAGAAACCATCGCGACGCTGATGCCGAGCTCTTTAGAGAAGGACGCAAAAATGATAGCCAGCGATTCACCAAAGTTTTGAAGGAGGAAGATAGTGACACAGAACTGAATGAAAGCGAAAAGTATCATCAGTGACAGAGGCAGCCGCGAAGCGACAAGAAGTAAACACAGGGACGCACTTCAAAGTAGATCCTGACTGAAGTTTGTAGACCCACAGCCACATTCATAATGAGTCCGTAGAGCAACGAGCTCATGATCTGGAATGGCAGTTCAAAGCAGGTGAAGGCGAGAACAAAGGTGACAGCTGAGTAGCGAGCGGCCGAGTGGTATTCGTGAAGGTAAAGATCCCTATCTTGAGGAAAGATGGCAATTCCATTGAGAAGGCCAACAAAAGGAATAGCGTTCACGTTTTCTAGGGTGACTCCAATTCTGTTCTGTCCACCTTCAGGTCCGCGAGAAAGTCTGCAGTAGAAGATAAGGAAGATGACCCCGAGAATTGGTGTTTGAGTGAGCCGATTCCAAAATATATCTCCTTGCCTCCAGGAGTTCCTGAACATTCGCGATAATAGGACCGGAAGAGCCACAATAGTAGAGGTGGTGATGGACTCTACTGCTGGTAGGTTGGGACTGGATTCTGCTGACATTTCCACTTGAGTTGCAGCCTCTTCCTTCTCAACTTGATTTGCCCATGATTGAATGAGAGACTGGACACGCTTCTGAGAGTGCTCTTGATATTGAGGGCGTTGATCAACTGAGACAACGTCCAAGATGTGACTAAGTACCTCATATCAGTTTAGATTTCCTGATATAAAATCATACTCAAATACATACTCTGCTGGATTGAAGTACACAGATGGAAGATCGAACCCGTTCGCGGCAAAAACTGGGATCTACATAGAAGGCATCAACAAAAGTCCAATGACGGTGGCGTCGAATTGTAGATTCACTCACCACATCATCTCGCGGTCCAAAGAAGACGTTCTTTCCACCTTCAGCGAGGACAAGTATGTTGTCGCAGAGTGCGAAGATATCCGAACGAGGCTGGTGTATTGTACATATAACCGTCCTTCCGGTTTTGCTGATCTCTGCACAAAGAAACAAAAATCAGATGGGTATGTTTGAGAGCATAATAAATAAAAAAAGATAAATTTACGTTTCAGACACTCCATTACATTATTAGCGGTGAAGCTATCCAGTCCAGAGGTAGGTTCATCACATATCAGAATTGACGGATCATTGATCATCTGCACGGCCAATGACAATCGTCTCTTCTCTCCTCCAGAGATGCCCTTAACGAGCGGTCCACCAACGAGGACAGATGCACAGTCCTTGAGTCCAAGCATCAGGAGGACTTCTTCCGCTCTAGCAATTTTCTTCTTCTTGGACATTGAGCTTGGAAGTCGTAAAACAGCGGCGAATCGAAGCGTTTCACGAACGGTGAGGCCGGACAGATGGTAGTCGTCTTCTTGATCAACGAAACCAACAGATTCGTATTCTTGTTGTGTAGGAGAGTGTCCATTGAAAAGTATGCTTCCGTTAACCTTGAACTTCGCGAACTGGCCAGCTGAGAGCTTCCGATGAGCAAGCACCTGAAGAAGCGACGTTTTTCCTGCACCTGGTAACATTACGCAGTAAGTGAGATAGAGATAAAGAAGCCAGTCTTTTTAGATAGCTTACCGGAAGGTCCAAGAATAGCTGTGACTTCACCCGCCGGAAATTTACCCGTCAGATCGTCCAAGATGACTTTACACGTTTTACCTTTGCTCCAACTTAGATTTAGATGATGCATCTAACCAAGCAAAGAAATCCTCAGCATCACACGGCTTCCTACAAGAGGAAAAACTCGCATTTTACCTTTATGCTGATCGTCTCCCGTGGGATATCCAAGTTGCCCGTCACGGTCGACTCCTTTCCTCTTCCTTCACCACCAGCAACAGCTGCATGCTTAACTCCACCAGCGTGATACACCTGCAGCGCCAGCGCTCCGAGCGCGAACTCTACCACCACAATCCCAACTAGGCCCGGGAACCACAACCAGAGGCTCTGAGCTGGGTTAATACCAAGACCATTCAGCACAGCGTTACCATCGCAGAATTCTTTTACGTCGCAGTTGAAGGTGCGGTTCTGAAACTGAGAAATGACAAGCATGCGGAACGAGTACGACACGTTGGAGATGTACATTATCCACTTGACCCACGGTGGAGGTGGGGAGACGAGGTAGCCTCCACTCATTGTCTGGAACAAGCTGAAAATTTCATTATCAAATAAAAGTTTGTTTGTTGAGTACAGTGCGGAAGGGACTAGAATAGGGAACGGAAAGAGAGGCGGACCTGGCTGCGTTGCAGATGACGGATGCCAGCGCGAAGGATCGTTGTACTGAGGCACCAAGGAATGCGATCCCGACAGTCGCCATCTGATTCATGATTGCGTCCAGTATCATGATGAAGATGTTGGCTGCAAAGTTATCTCGTCGCAGGTTGGCCACTATCGAATAGCAACAGTATTCAGTTTCTTCCACATGATTACTCGAGTATCTTCAAAATGACAAGATAGTGGGCACTTACTGAGATATAGGATTACAGCGTAGATTGTCGGTGGGATGACCATAGGTAAGAGGAGGGAGCAAAACTCCGATAGGACGAAGGGTACGACCATGTACAAGCCGTCTTCCCGCTCTCGATCAAAGATCGCCAACGTTTCGCACCAATGGTAGATCTGTGTTTTCATGTCGTCATACAGAAAGAAAAAATGTAAAAATGAGCGTGTGCAAAGGTAGGTAGCTGAACCAAAAGACAAAGAGGGGAATCGGAAGGTTGAGACAAACCCAATACACCTGTCCAATGTAGAAGAAGCTCGGCACAAATTGAAAGCACAAGCTCTTCAAGCTCTGGATATCTGTCGGATTGTCTCCCAGCCCATAAAATGCGACACCAAGCAGTAGTCCAACACCCGTTGCTTGAAACAGCAGGCCCAGCAAATGGTTGTAGTTCCTGTACACATTCAGATGGGCGCGGCGGATTAGGATGACCGTCTGAGTTGCAAACCCAGGTCGGCGGCGGGAAGTGAGCATGTTTTCTGTCGTTGGAGTAGAGTTGTCGAAGGGTGAGACAGGGGCATGGTATAGCTGCCGCATAAGGACGTCTTTATCGTCTAGAGCCGAGGAGGCGGAGAAGCCTGTCTCACGCCATGCTTCTACCAGGAGCTTGACACGTCCTTTGGACTGAAATCAAAGAACATATGAGACACCAAGGGGTTAAGCGCTTTTATGCGAGAGGGAAGGGAATGGCGAATACTGACGGCTTCTTCAACATCGACGCTTCGATTATCAACACTACTGACATCAATCAAAAAATCCAACGGATTTATTCCCTTTTCCAGAGCATATCCCCTCTCAGCAAACCACTGCAGTGAGCGGTCCGTGCGGCCAGAGTACACGACGTCGCCTTTGGAGAGGACCATGAGGCGGTCAAAGAGGGCGAAGGCGTCTGAGCGGGGTGAGTGGAGAGAAAGAATAACGGTACGGTTACGCCGGGAGAGGGAGCGAAGGGTGAGGAGTAGGAGGTGGGAGGTGAATGCATCCACTTGTTAACGACAGAATGAGACGAGAGGTTAGGATCAAGAGGAGTGAAACGCGAACAGGTGTCCCTACAGGGGATAGATGATGCATCATGGAAAAAAGAAGAAAGGGCTTACATCCGGAAGTAGGCTCATCCAACACCAACACGCTCGGTAAAGTGACAAGTGCGCACCCGATACTTAACCGTCGTCTTTCACCTCCTGAGATGCCCTTCCTGCCGCTTGTTCCGCCGCCGACGAGGGTGTTCATACAGGATCTGAGGCCCAGCTCATCGATCGTCTGGGAGACGATCTGGGTTCGCGTCGAGGGGGAGATAGAGGATGGGAGGCGGAGTGAAGCGGAGAAGCTCAGTGTCTCGAGGACTATGCGACGAACACAGGTAGTAATTGTTCAGCTAGAGGCTCCAGTAGTAGTCAGAGCAGTCAGATGAGGAAGGGAAACTCACCAGTCAGATGAGGTAGCAAGTAGTCCTGCTGTCTCACAAACCCGAGTATTCGGCTCTTCTTCCTAGGGACAGCGGTAGCACCGTCTTCGGGCACGACTGAGAATTCGATAGAGCCCTCGCTGACGGGCAGACCACCCAATCGGCCAGCAAGAGCATTCAGCAGCGTCGTCTTACCTGATCCTGAGCCTCCGATGCTGCACCCACACCACACCGCGGCGAGCGTTAGTACCCCGGCCATCGAGCGAATGGTGCCCAGAATCCAAAATGCAGACACTTACATGGCGAGCACCTCCCCACTCAAGCATTTCCCAGAGACTTTTCGAATGATATTTCCATCCCCTCGAGGGGGGCGGCCCTTCTCCTCGTCGTTTCTCTCCGAGGTCTTGTTCCTCTTTGATGGCCAGGGCAGAATGGAGCTCCCACTTTTTTTGGGCAGGGCGATCGAGAGATTGGAAATGTGGACGTCGTATGGCGCTGGTGGTGGGATAGAGAGCAGGATGTTACTGTCTTCTTCGTCATCAGGGTGGACAGGGTGAGGGAGTGGGACATAGGCTGCAGACTTGGTCGAGGAGGAAGAGAAGGAATGGGTTGGGGCCAGGGGAGTGCTGTGGTGGGAACTGGCCGACTTGGTTGAGGGGTCGTGTTGGAGCGGAGAGACAGAGGGTTTACTAGGAGGTGCTTCGAGGTTGCTGAGGGGGATCCCTTGGGTCGAGGAGGACGCCTGCATGCGTTGACTGGACCTCATTCAGAAAAGAACGACAAGAGCTCAAGAATGAACAAGGAAGATGAACAAGGAAGAAAACAGCTGGAAGGGCTTCATCGGTTGGCTTGTCGAACCGATCCTTCTCCATCTATTCAGCAGGAGTATGGACGCCGTAATGGGCTGGTTTGAGAGCCGAGCGCAGAAAAAAAAAAAAAAAAAAAAAAAAAAAAAAAAACATACCGAAAACAAAGGTCAATGCTTTTTCAAACAGAGATGTCTCTTCATTGCGCATAAAAGTCGACAGTCGACGAGAGTTATATCGGAAAAAAAAGCTTCTACAATAGAAAAAGTAGAAGTAAACAATGAAGTGTCCAGAGATTGATTGTCCTGATTAACGAAAGAGAGGTGTCAAACAGCGGAGTAGTGCAAAGTGATACAATATTGACCACTAAAATAGAAATTCCTTTGAATAACATTATGGGATGTTGTGGATGTGAGAGGCACCGGCTATGCGAACGAGATACCGGATAATCCAACCTAGTTGACGAACTCGCGTCCACTCCGGCTTGGTCGTCTTGTGTTCTTCCTCAGCATTTTGGTGCAATCATCCAGCTCAGAAGGGGATGGAAAGGCTATTTTCGGCAACGACGATGCCACCGAGGCTTGCCTTTCGTGAGACTGCTCTCCGGAGGCGAGCACAGGTGGTTGAACGTTCTTGATCCAGCCTATGACGTCAATTAAGGATCATAGAGAAAAAAAATAAAAATATTAATTCTCTTCTCTTTCATAGAATCAAAAAGAAGAGAATTGCAAAGAAAGGTAAAAGAACGGACGTACCATCGATCCTCATGCCCCTCTCCTTACCCCTTGCCTCTCGTTCCCTATCTGTCTTTTCGACTCTCCTCCTTTCCGCCTCTTCTCGAACCCGTACTTCATCCCTCTCCCTCTTCTTTGATTCCTCCCATCTACCCTTCTCCTCCTCCAGAGCCAAGCCTTCCACCAGCGAACTCTGCAGTGCCGAAATGGACATGCGGTGTCGCCTTGAGATGGACTCTCGTACTTCTGCTGTGGGAGGAAAGAACGGACGCTGTTGTTGTTGTGGTGTATCTGGAGAATAAAAGGACGATCGTCGAAGTTGAGGCGGAATGTTGTTGTGAGTGTTCTGAGCTGTCGAAGGCGTTCGCATGTCGTTTAAAGACATGATCGAAACGACAGATGCCCTTCTATCGTGTTTCACGCTTGGACCATTGCCTTCAGGAACACTTATACTACTGTGCCTCCTCCCCCACGCGAGGCTTGTTGTTGGCGAGACACTCCTCCCGCCTTCTCTCCCGAATCCAATAGGCACTGTAACACCCGAAGGTGGCTGGTACAACCTTCTCGAAAGAAGATAATCATCCCAATCGTTTTCCTGGGTCGATGTCAGTGGTGCGGAGGGGGTGGAGTATGAGAACGGGCGTCTAGAGGGTGATGGGCGTGGTGGTGATGATAATGACAATGTGTCATAGAGAGATCCATTGGTATCAGCACTGTTAAAGCTGTAATGTCGACTATTATGGTTGATGCGTTGGGTTGGTACTAGTTCAGATGATGGCGAAAAAGGAGATGTGCGTCCCTTTTTCTTGAGCTGCTGGATCGACTCCCGTATACTCTTGATCTCCTCCATCAACCTCAGCTTTTCTCTAAGTTCCGGATCAGTCTCTACTTGCTCTATATCTGCCTTGAGAAACGTGGTTGCCGTCGGCGATGTCGGCTCTTGATCCGACGCAAAGTTGTTTCCACCGAGGTCAAGGAGAGGAAGCTCATAGAGCCCAGTGGAAGAGGTGGATCCACCAGAGTGTTTCATTGCAACATAGCTTCTCGAACCGCCGATGCTGCCGCTGTCCTTCATCTCAAACCTGCTCTTCGACGCCGACGCTGAGGTCTGGTTCCCGAACTCGGACTCCCATGCGCTGAGATCCCGATTATGAATTTCAATCCTCTTGATGGCCCTTGCTTCAGCTCGACGGTTCTTTTTTTCCCTGTCCAAGGTCGTGATGGAGTCAAGTTTTGCCTTGAGGGAGGTGTAGACTTTGAGCTGAATAGCCGCCCTATTTATATTAACAGTCAAAACCTCGGCTTCAGATAAGGTTGATCTCAACAGAAGTACTTCACCCGTGAATTATACTCACCCGCAGACCGCAACGATGGCAAGCACCGCCAACTCAACTTGCATGCTCTGACTCAACACAAACATGCCCTGCGTCGGTGTCAAAACATCTTGAAATATTTTTCCAAACCCAAGGTTGTAGACGTAAAACTCCTTCAGCCCTACACTGGTGAAGCAGTCGATCCCCAACATAAACGCTGTCGCGCCGACCCAGCTCGTTGACAGAATATTGATGTTGTCTGTGAGTTTCAAAAAGAGGGAGAGAAGAAAAACAAGAGCAGATGTTCCAACCAGGAGGATATAGCGGTAGATCTGGGAAGAGAGGAGGCCGTTGTTATGCAAGTTGAGGATAAACCACGCAAAGGTGAAGCCACCTGCAACAGGGACGAAGTGTTTTGACTGGAAGCCCAAGATTTCAGGAAGTATTGATAAACAAGAGAGGGTAAAGGAGGCACTGACTTGGTTCCAGAAGAAGATACCTATTCCACCGGCAACCACACCAGCGACGACGCAGATTAGGACAAACAGACCCCTCAACGTCGCCGACGGCCCATTCACTTGAACTGACACACCAAAATGGAGAATCATGACGAGTGAAAAGAGAGATCCGGTGTAGAATGGAACCGTGAACATAGATGCCCTGTTATTAAAATTGATTTGTATGATGTTTCAGATGCAGATGGGTGACAAGCGTGAAGATCGGAGCAGTGCAGGGTTAGTCAACACCAAGCCAGAATGGCAAGAGGGGAAGTATGGAATGAATGATACGACACTAACCATCGGTTTTTCTCTCCGATGAATGTCACTGGCAAGCCGGTAAGAATCAAGACAGCTCCAGCGACGCCATACGCTCCGTCAAGATGGATCGGGTAAGGAACCACCAGGGCTGTCGTCCCGTTCGTGCTATTAGTACCTTCAGTGCCATTAATAAGTGACGTAGTATTATATGAGATAGTGCCATTGGGATAAAATGTGGTACCATTTGACGATGTGGAGGGAGCCGTTGAAGTAATTAAAGTCTTCGAGTTCTGAGCAAGAAAGAAAGAGGAGTTGGAACTAATTGCTGAAGATGAAGAGAAGACTGAGACCGATGATGCTAAAGAAGAAGAGGAAGCTGATACAGAAGACGATTGGGCGAGTGTTTGTTGAATAGGATTGAATGTGAGGAGGATCGCTACTGTAAGCACGAGCAAGGATAAAAGACTGAATCCCATCCCTTCAGAAGAAGAAGAAGTTAATGCCGAAGGGAAAGAAAGATGTAACAGAATTAAGGAATGTTTATGTCTAGGGTCCGCAAAGAGAGTATAAAAAAAGGGAAAAGGAGTGGGTCATCCGAGCTAGCGGGGTGTTACAATTCGATATGCCGACCATACGATCCCTTCATCTAATCCAATTAAGCCCCTTCAAGCTTCAACACCAAGCAGTCCCTTTTATTTTTGCTCTTATCTCATCCCAAGTCTCAATGGAAGAGACATCATGAACTCACACGCTCACTCCTGAGGTTACCCCTCTCTACGTTTCAACCCACACAACCCCTTTGACAAACAGCTTCCAACAAAAACCCAGAAAGAAAGACGAGATGATACGACACTTTAGTATTATTGAGATTGAGATTTAAATGAATTTGAACAGTGAGTTTGCGAACTGGGTGAAGTTTGGGTCTGAGATGCCGCACCTATGATTAGACCTACTTTGCATCATACTTTTGTTCAACGCGACTGTTATTTCTGCCAGCGCCACCTGAGGAGGTTTTCGTATTCCTTTAAGCGGATACTGCTCCCCTCACACACAGAGACTTTGGGAAATTGTCAGTTTCTTCATTTTGAGGAAACCATACTTGCTCTTCTTTCCTTCCGAAGGTCCTTTTTGGTGGCCCATGCACATTTGAGTTTTCCCAACTCAAAATCACGACCTAAAGGCGCAAAACACGTTGTAAAAGCGAGACATCATGACCAATATATCGTGCATTAGTATCGTGCATTAGACATCGGCTAGTGACTGTCCTTGCAATTTGAGGAGAAAAAAAAGGCACTCGTGTGCACGGACTGATGAGACTAAGGAGATGTTCATTCCAAAGGGCTCAACTTCCTAATTAGAAAATCAAGAGGGGAATTGAGGTTGGTTCTCGAATATTCATCTATGAGATCAGCTTGTCCTAGTTCCAATCAGAAGTACTCTGCCCAGATAACAGGCATCAGTCCAGCGCGTCACCAAACAAAACATGAAGAAAAAGAATCGAAACTGACGGCCAGTTTATCCATCCCATCATCCTTCGCCAACGTGACACTGTTCGATCCCTCACTCTGATACTTCGCAAGGCTACTTGCCAGCTTCCCTCTGGTCGGTGTGCCCTGCTGGACGCCTCTACCCTGAAATGTAGACATTCTCTTCTCCGCTGCAGCAGCAGCCATCTTACGCTTCTCATCTTCTTCAGTGTTACTTGATATAACATCGCCAGCGAGGCTGTTGTTGGGTGCTTTGACAAGTGACCGAGGGGTCGATTTTAAAGCGACGTTTATGGTGGATGAGGACGCTTGTTTGGGCAAGGAGGTTCGTGCTGGTGTAGGTTCGCCTTTAACTTTCATAATCTTTGTTCTAGATTGAGCGAGACCCTTGCCATTATAATTATCCGAAGACGACGCTGCAGAAGATGGACCGGCGTTATGGTGGGAGGAAGAAGCCAGGGTGTACTCTCCACCACCCAATCTGTTGGAGTATCCAGAGATCCTACTGTTGCTGTTTAAATCTAATTTGGACATTTTGGATTTTGAAGTGTAGAGTGGTAGTTCTCCAAGTGGGTTATCCAGCAAGAACGACACCAGCTTATGTCGAGAGGCTTGTCAGTAAGCGTTTAAATCTGAGTAACCATAAGGAAATAATAAGCAGTATTCACTCACAGTATGTGGGAAACGGTTTGTCGCGTCAACGACTGGAAGACGGACTAAACTAGTATCCAGCCTGTCGAAACATGTGACAAGCGAAACGTCAGTACGACATCTCATCTCCTCACACCATAGCAGTAGAAAACTAACATGCTGCAAAAGACTTCCCAGCCACCAGCCAATCCTCTACCAACTCCATCGACCTCCTTCAATAGTGCCATTTCGCTGCCGCCGCCGACTTGAGCATCCTCCCACTGTTCGACCAGGTTCCACTCGTTGTTGTACTTCTGAGAATAAATGTCTCTCCATGCATCGAGCTGGCTGTGGGCTGCTTCGAGGGCTCCTTCTTTACCTACCTTCTGCGCTTTAGCGGGCTGGCTTTTTCGTAGTCCCGTGACCTTCTTGGCTGAAGGAGTACCATACAAGATGGAACGTTAAGCTTAGGAAAAGAGTGATGAGCGAGGAACACACTCACGTTTACTGGTATCAGCAGCCATCACCTCCGCCTGCACCTTCTCGTAATTCGTGGGCTTCTTAATCTTTCGTTTTCCCTTGGCTCTCTGAGCTCCCATACCGGTTGTCATCCCTTCTTCATCGTTCTCGTCACTAGAATCATGCCCATACTCCTCGGCCTCCTCCTTGTACTCGTCTCCACTCGCAGCCTCGCCGCTAAAGGAAGTGACATTGCCTCCTCCGGCGATCTTGAGTGCGCCAACGGGTCGTCCGCCGGTGGTGGAGTTCGGAACGTGCTGCTTCCATAAAGAAGAGGATTTCATCCTTCCTTTGGTTTTGGAGGAAGGCGCTTGTGTTGCTTCGATGTCGGAGGAGGAGTCTGGGTCCGCGGCTGTAAATTGACGTCTTACTTTTGCTGCTTTCTTAGCTGGCTGAGTCGGAGGAAAATAAAAGAAAAGAATTCAGGATCGAAATCACCAGGTGATATGGATCGTACTTACCGAGGACTCTGCTATATCATCCGCTTTTCTTTTTCCTTTCGACTTGGAGCTAACCTGAGTAGTGAAGCCTTCGCCCTGACCTTTCGACAGTTTCAACGGGTCATCATCATCGTCATCCACAAGTTCATGTTCGTCAACTGCGATTGGTATCCTGTCGGAAGGGGAGAAGAGGTTAGGGTCGACGTTGTTCAAGATGTCCTCTGGGATTAGCGGCCAGCCCATTTCGTCAACGTCGAATTGTTCAAGTTGCTGGTAGAGGATATCTCCGGTATGTTCATTTGTATGGTCTTTGGAAGGGTATTCTTCCAGTATGGTTGAATTGAACGTTGATGAGATTTCAGGAGGATTAACACAGATGGTACGTTTCAGGTGAGCAACGGCCAGGGCAGCGAAAACAAACATCTGTTTTTTTGAATGTATCTCTTACCTTTTGTTCTGGGAGATCCCGGGTTGCTTGGACGAGGTCTGCCATTTCCTGTCGCTACCGAGGCATTGGGTTCTCGTTCCTTGGGAGAAGGCGAGGTGGATTTATGTTTTGGAGGGACAGCTCTGTTTTTTTGGCCACCTTTTGCAAGAGCAGTAGCTCTAATGCAACAAAACAATAAATAGATTTAGTGCTCCGATCACAGGTATCACCTCCAGCCTTGCATCCCACTGTAAGACTGGCCGAAGAAAGGAGAACGAACGCACCGTCCTCCTACCTGCTTGAAATACATCTTAATGAGCTCCTTGATACCAGAACAGTCTGATTCTCTCAGCCAGCTGTCTTCTGAACATGCGTATCCCTTCCAATGGACCTTGAATGCTAGCTGGGATGGAGACTGCAACGACGATCAAGGGTCAGGAGCAAGAGAGAGAGAGAGAGAGAGATCCAGCACTCGACATTAGAGACGGGATTCATAAGAGCAAAAGGAAAGAAGAGAAAGGAGAAATGGAAGTGGGAAATGTGGCTGACCTCGTTCTTGTAATGGCCAACCTGATGGTCGACAACATACTCGACTTCGTATTCCTGATCAGAATCCTTTTCGTCATTCTCAATAGCCTTCATCTTAGTGCTGTTTTTCGTCTTGCCCATCGTGGCTATTGCAGATAAGAGGATGGGCTGATAGGAGGAACCGGTTCGGGAGAGATTCGAGGAGGAGGCAGACGCCAAATAGTAACGCTGATGGATAGAAGAAGGGAAATCATTTTTCCTGCGAGTTCTCAGCATGTCCTTACCAGTCTTTAGGTATCATGATCCTTGTTGACAATCTTTGGGAATGAGAAAAAATCCTGGTCCTCAAACACACCTGAGTCGACTTCCGTTGACATCTCATTGCAACCTACTAAGCAGAGGCAGGTCAACTAAGAAGCAGTATTTCCGAAACATTTATTAGCTTGTAATTTTGATTGGGAAATACAACCTTCATTGGCCCCAGACAGCCAGGTTACTACAGAGATGATCCAAAATCTCTGGTCACATCCTGTCATCGTTGACAGGTCATCCAAAGGTCCATACAAACACTTCTTCAACCTAAGTTCCATTCAAAATCTCGGAATGGTCGTTCCAGATAAAAGTGCCTAGACAGTCAACCGCTGTGACTGGGGGGCATACAGGTCGATGGTGAGGAAAACGTCGTTGCTGATGGTCCCATAAAAGGAGCTTGATATTATGTCCGAGAGGTAGTAGGTTCCCATGATATGGTGTTTCAGAGACGCAGGGATGGGATCGTCGAGTGCTGATGCTATCAGATCGTTCTGGAACATTGTTGTACGCTCATTATTCCTTCTTGTCATTTTCAGTCCCCATTGAAGACACACTCAGATGCATCCACACACTCTAAGTACAAGCTAGCCTGCTCCTCCTGCTCATCTACCCACCTTTCACTTTGTCTCTTCGGACGCACTAGACTGCCCCGGCACCTCTGGGAGAGGCGGCACAACTCCTTCCTTCAAGAACAGATCCTCGAGCTCGCCTGACGTATGCACTGTTCGATATCCATACCAGAGTTAGAATTTAATAACAAGGTTTCGATTTCCGCGTAATTCACAAAGGCAAGAGGAAATGTCAGTCACAGGAGGAGACAGAATTATGTAAAGTGGAAAAGGGACTGACTTGCTAGGACAATATCACATCCTCCTACGAATTCTCCTTTGACGTATACTGTTGTGCAAAAATGAGGTGCGAATCGAATCAGTACGGCGGAGCGACGACAAGTATGGTTCAAATCAAGATAGAAGTTGCTTACCTTGAGGTATCGTGGGCCATTCACTACGATATCCACAGTGAACCGTTTTGCAGAGGGATTATTGAAGGTGGGGAGAACGATGATTAGTCAGAGGGCCGAGCGAACCTGCCGATGAATTTTATGAAGCATAGGCCAGGAAGTCAGAGTCGATCACTGACCTGTATTCTTTGATAGCCTCTCTCAGTTCCGGGTCAGCCAGAACATTGAACGTCTTTACCTGAGCCCCCAACGGACCGTCGTTAGCTTCACCCCATCCTCGACAGACTCTTTCAAGACCAAAAATTCAACATGATACATACCTTTTCTGGGATGACGTCCTGTACGTCCATGATTTGAATCACGGCCCTTGAGAAGCCGCACTGTGGTGCTTCAGGAGTCCCTTTCATGAAGACTACGACCGGTGTTGAGTTTACTGCCTGTTGGCCATTACCAATCCGCCTTTTATGATCAGACACAGACACCCATGTTCTGAGAGGTTGACACTGGGACGTACATCATCTATGAGTTTTTTGGTCTCTGTTGAGAGGAGTCGATGAAGGGATGAAGCGACGGCCGGGGATCTTGAAGCTGGGGACAAGGTCGTGCGAGCCTGAGGGGAGTGGATTTTTCAAGGGAAGACAGAATTGAAACGGTCATCATGGCTGCTATACCGGACAAGTATGAAAAGGCGGTTGACTTACAGCTGCTCTGAATACTGAACGAGAAAACATTTTGAACGGTTTGAAAGAGAGGGTCACTGTTAGAAGAAGCCTCTAACTACAGAGAAATCCATCAAAGGCAGATTGCCAAAAACGAATATCTTTTCAGGACCAGGTATATTTGGAAAGTTGTGATACTTACCTACCATTTCATGAATTCGATAGAACACAATGTATTCCCTATTATCAAGATGGGACTAGCGTGAAAGTGTAAACAAACGACGATGAATGGCACCTTGGTTCACCGCGAAGCCCTCGCCAATCCCCATCTACTGTCCAGTCAATAACCAATCAATCGAGGTTTATTACTGCGCTGGAACCCAGCAAGTTCGATAACGCTCGATACGGGTAATCGAATGCGCGCGCCATGCGATCACTCGCTTCGCTAATTTGTTCGCCTGCTTTCATCAGATGTGCCCTCGCCGGTTGAGCAGCAAAACGCCATATGGATATACTAAGGTATATATTTAAGTAAACGAGATCCCTGGCTCTTTCATTACTTCTTCTCTCTATTACGTTAGCTGCAGCGAGGGGAAATCAACCATGTCGACTCTGGATTTGTGCTCAAACGATAAACTGCTCGGTCCCGGGAGTGACTGCAGAGTACTTGACTTGTGAGTTGATATCCTTGGTTCTTATGTACTGATGTTCTTATTATCTGACTGTTGATACTCTTTTTGATCGACTGCAGCACTCTGTTCTTTGAAGAAGCGTGAGTGACCTATGTCCTGTTTTGACTGGGCTCGCTGGAGCCTACTCACTTATCCTCGATTTCGCTTACTAGGATCCTCGTCACAGGGCCCACCTGCCTCTTCATCCTCCTCTGCCTCTCCCTCCTCGGTCTCTCAATTATCGACAGGCCGCCAATTGTACTCAAGAAAACATGGTCGTTCCTCTTTTTGGCAAAGTTGCTCGTCGGACTGGGCTACTTGGGTGTGTCAATAGCGGCAGCTGTCCTTGCGAGGGAAGTTGAAGCCACTATTGTCAGCCTGGCAAGTGTTGTTGTGGCTCTCGTAGGAAGTGTGAGTCTCAGGTCTCCGCCCGAATCCTCTATATTTCATTCCATTCTCACACCAGTTTGGACTCCTCCCCCCCAGATCGCCTTCTTCCTCCTTTCAATAACCACACATTTTACTTCTCTCGCACCTTCTTCAACAATCACTCTCTCCTCCCTCGCCCTCGGTCTCTTCACAGCGTCGAACCTGCGCACGCTTGCAGCTGTCGGCGCCTCCGAAGCATTTCCCACCTTCTTCGCAGTTCGAGCAGCAACTTGTGCTTTGTTATTGCTTATTGGAGTGGTGGAGATGAAGGGAAAGGGAAGGTTGTTATCTGAGAGCTTCGCTGTAAGTCTCGCTACGTCCTTCGTCAACACAGATGTTCATGCTCAATTACGATCGTTTGATTTCTACAGAAAGTATCCCCGGAAGAGCTCTCATCATTAACCTCTCGAATCTTCTTCACCAACCTCCTCCCAATTCTCTACCGCGGTTCCAAGGTCACCTTGACACTCGACACGATCGGCGTCATTCCGCAGGACCTTTACTCGCTCTTCACCCGCACAACCATCATGTCGCATTTAGACAACACCAAGGCCAAGACAGGAAAATACCAGCTGTTGAATGCCGTGAGGCGCGCGTTTGGTGGTAAGCTCATTGGACCCATAGTGCCCAGGATCGTGCTGCTGGTCGCGACGTTTGCTCAGGTGTACTTGGTGCAGGACATGACTGCTTTCATCGCTGTAAGTAAACATTGTATTCTTCATATAATTCTTTTTCTTTTTCTTTTTTAATTCAATTGTGTTTGTGTTGGTATCGGGTTGATCGTGTCGATACAGGACCCTACGGTTCCCATGGTTCGCGGATGGGCCTTAGTTGGAGGATTCGTTCTCGTCTACACTTCACTCAGGTAAGCCTAGTTTCCTCATTAGATAAAATCGTCAATCTCTGACCCTATTTCGCTGCCAATATAAAGCGTCTCGACAGCGCTCTACTGGAATCAGGTGTACTCGTTCACCGTCCAAACGCGATCCGGTCTCGTCGCGGCCATATACGCCAAATCACTGCGTCTCTCCTCCGGGGCTGCTCGCTCCATCGGGACAGGTGCGTCATCGACGTACGTGTCGGTAGACACGGAGCGTGTGTGCTCAGGTCTCGAAGTGTTGCATGAAATGTGGGCGTCGGTGCTTGAGATCGTACTTGCGTGCGTCATACTGTGGTTCCAGTGTCAGTGGGCTATGCTAGCGCCTCTGGGACTCATCATCGTTATGACCGTGTCGACAACGAGTGTGGCACCGTTCATTGGCAAGGCGCAAAACAAGTGGATGGGCGCCATCGACAACAGGATCAAGCTTTTGAGCTCCATTTTCTCGCAGCTGCTTCCTGTAAAACTGAGCGGCTACGAGCAGGAAATTATGAACCGTATCACGGCGCTCAGGCTGGTGGAGGTAAAGGCGCTGAAGAAATTTTAGTGAGTTTTTCTCACGTCTCCTTCCTGTTCTTGTCACGCCTCTAACATTCTCGCGTCTGCGCGCTCAGCGAACTCATTGTCCTTGTCGCTATTGCTGGAAACTCGGCCTCTATGTTTTGCGGTCTTGTCTGCATAGGGACATATGCCGGCGTGCTATCCTCTCAAGGCCGCGCCGCAGAACTCACCGTCTCGAAGCTCTTCACTATCCTCACCACCGTTGGCCTCTTCTCCAGCCCCGTCAACACCATCGCCCAGATGCTTCCCTCACTCATCGCTGCGTACTCTTCTCTGATGAGGATACAGACGTTCATCAACATGGACGAGAAGGAGATTCCTGCCAACGTCAACGGCATCGCGACGGAGAAACAAGACGAATCCGTCGCTGTCAGGATTCACGATGCTTCCTTCAAATGGGAATCTGACACTGAGCCGGTTCTCGCCTCTGTCGACCTCACCTTCCTGAAGAACAACCTCTACATGGTGGTTGGCCCTGTCGCGTCTGGGAAATCCACCCTCATGTTCTCCATCCTCCAGGAAACACACCGCCTCGCTGGATCCGTCCAAATTAACACGCCCAAGATTTCGTTCGCATCCCAGACGGCTTTCATTTTCCCGGGGACTGTCAAGGAGAACATATTGATGGCTGAGGCCTACGATCCAGCGTGGTACTCGACTGTTATTGTAAGGTTTAAAATGTCCTTCAGCCCCGGAAGGTCTTCCCAAACTGACTTATCATCATCTCTTCATCTAGAATGTTTGCGCGCTGCTCCCCGACATCCAACGCTTTCCAATGAAAGACGACACTAAGCTGGGTGAGAAAGGACACACCTTGAGTGGCGGACAAAGACAAAGAATCGCGCTCGCTCGTGCAGTTTACTGTCGTCCGGACCTGATCCTTCTGGACGACACGTTCTCTGCTCTCGATGGTAAATCAGAGGCTCAGGTATTTGAGGGACTTTTTGGAGAGAACGGATTGCTGAAGAGGACTACTAGCATCGTCGTAACACATAATAGTGAGTTGGTGAATCTCGGGATCCTCAGCCACCACTGACATCACTTGGTCATATAGTCAATCATCTACATGCTGCTGACGGTGTCATTGTGCTTGACTGTGGAAAAGTCACCCACTGTGGCACACTCAAAGATCTACAGTCGCAAGGTGCTGAGTTTCTGATATCTGCCCGCGAAGCCTCACAAGAAGAAGAACCATCTTCCCCAACTCAAGTCGAAGCAGCAATTACCCAAGAGGTCAATGAAGGAACGATTGAGGTCTATGATCAAGAAGAGCAAGATGACGATGAGCTGACGGATGATATGAAGCTCGGCTGGGGAGTTTACCCTTACTTTGCCAAGGCGGCTGGTGTGTCGAGAACGTTGACAGCTTGTTGTTTCATGTTTCTCTGGAGTGGTAAGTCTATATTTTTAATTCAGGTATTCATTTGAGCTACCTAACAGGTCGACCCTCCTCTCAGCAACAAACCTGTCAATACAAGGATACTACAAAAACTTTGCTGAACGAGCCACTGAGTCTTCGATGTCAGGCTGGATCGGCGGTCTCGCAGCTCTTAACTTCGCCTCCGTTCTTGCTGCAACTCTCGCGCTCGGGTACTTTATCATCATCATCTCACAGTTCAGCTCTGTTGCACTGCATGCTGCTGAACTGCGAGGTGTCTTCATGGCGCCTCCGTCTTTCTCGCTGACGACTCCTGCCGGGAAGATCTTGAATCGGTTCAGTCAGGATATTCAGGAGGTTGACTTTGGCTTCCCTTTGGCGTTCATCAACAGCATCTCAAATTTTGCGTCTCTGGTTGGAATCATGATCTATTTCAGTGAGTGTTGGCGCTGTTCTCTCATCAAACACATTTGGAGATCTAACCTATGGTATTGGCAGTTATCGCAACTCCGTGGATTGGACTCGCAATGTGAGTTATTCTTCCACTTTGTATTTTCACTCGGCGCACTGACTGTTATCATCTTTCGACTAAAGTCCCATCATGGCTCCATTCTACTACTTGCTTGTGAAGTTTTACGTCGCAACTTCAAAACAACTCCAGAAGCTTGACGTTGCCTCAAAATCCCCACTTTACACACTCTCTTCTACTACACTGTCCGCGCTTACCACCATACGAGCATACAAAGCCGAGTCGTTCTTTCAATCCCAGAATGACCTGTTCCTCGACCGCTCCCAAACACCGTTCTACCAGCGTTTCGCAGGACAGAGGTTCCTGAGAGTATGGCTGTCATTTTTGACTCTCTTGATTGCAGTTGGAATGTCGACGATCGCAGTTTCGTTGAGGTACAAGAGCAGTGCTGCCTTCTTGGGAGTTGCATTGAGTCAGTTGACTGAATTGAGTAGCACTTTGAGTCAGCTGATGCAGAGTTATGCTCTTCTTGAAGTAAGTCGCTTTAGTTTTTAGGACATGGTCAACACCAACAATTGACAGAAACGCACTCTTTGCTAGAACGGCTCTGTTTCCGTCGAAAGAATCTATAGATTTGCCTATCTCGAACCAGAGGAGAAAGACGATGATTACGAGCCTGAATCTGAGAAGGGTCTCGAATGGCCTTCTCACGGAGCTGTTGAGGTCAGTCGCATCGCTGTCTACTATTTTGTCTCAACCCTTACATTTTCACTACGTTTCTTCTAGTTCAAAGAATATTCGATGAAGTACAAGGAAAATGATCCTCCAGTCTTATCGAATGTTTCATTCCATCTCCAAGGAGGTCTCAAGCTTGGTATCTGCGGCCGATCAGGTTAGACACTTACTGTCCTGTTACTGGACCCGATACATCGGTGTCAGTGTTAACTTTCTGTTTTGGATCCAGGGTCTGGCAAATCAACAACTTTGATGAGTCTGTTCAGAGCAGTAGATGGAAACTTCGCAACAGGTGCCATTAAGATTGACGGACGAGATATCTTTGAGATGCCCCTTGAGGAACTCAGGACCTCTCTGTCGATAGTGTCTCAAGAACCAGTGAGCACAGCTCCTTCTACTGTGTTTTAACCTCTCTAGAAACTAACTCATCGTTTTCTGTAGTTCCTCTGGCATGGTACGCTCCGCGATAATCTCGACTTGACCTCCTCGAGCACAGACGACGCGGTTTGGGCTGCACTTAAAACTGTTGGCCTTGAGAACGTCATCAATGAGCTTGAGGGAAAGCTCGAATGGGTTGTTGTTGATTCAGAGTCGTTTTCAAAGGGCCAGAGGCAGCTTTTATGTTTGGCGAGGGCGTTGTTGAGAAAGAGGAAGATCTTGGTCCTTGATGAGAGTACATCAAGGTGAGTTGATATCCTTCTTCCTTTTGACTTTCATCACTAGGTCTGAATAATCTCTACAATTTATTTCTCAGTATGGACCACGAGACTGATGCGAAAATCCGAACAATCATCGCAACTCAAATGCAAAACACAACAGTCATCTCTGTCGCTCAGTGAGTACTGCTCTCTTGCTACCACACCGATGCATCTAGTAGTATTGATTGTAACAAAAACTTTATCCAGTCGAATCTCTACCATCATAGATTTTGACCGCATCCTTGTACTCGACAAGGGAGCTGTCGTTGAATGGGGCACTCCCCAAGACCTCTTGAAGCACGCCGACGGCATCTTCAGAGAGCTTGCGGAAAGTCAAGGTCTCTTCGGACATGAATCTGGTAGTGATGGAGAAATCACTGTCGTCCAGTCTTGATTTGATTTCAAGGATTTTTAGAAGTTACAGAGATACGATGACAATGCGCTACTCTCACGGCTATTACGACTTTAGAACTATATTTTATACAAGACGCCATATCTTTATATGACTCTCTCCCGTTCGAAAGTTCATCGTCCCAATAATAATAAAAAAGTAAAAAAAAAGTAAACAGATGGTGAAACTTGTGCCGCGTCGGGTACTGACACCGCCCCAAGAGTCCAAACTAACTGACCGCCAACTGCCTCCCTCCTCGTTTTCTGCCTTCCTTCTAATCCACCGTCCCCTCTCCTCCTCTTCTACAGTGATATGAGTGTCATATCAGCCCCACCTCGTGAGTAATTATCTATTCAGCCCTGGGCCCCGTATGTCCCGTTAACCCCCTCTTGTGTATCTGTGACTCCAGCCAACCTCAAGATTCTCCTGATAGGCAACTCTGCCGTCGGAAAATCGAGCCTGCTGCTCAGATTCACAGACGACGATTTTGTCTCTGAAGAAGAGGCTACCAGCACCATTGGCGTCGACTTGTGAGTTACCAGTATTTCGTGGTGAGAAAGGAAGAGCGAAGTGGAGAGGAATGTTTCGCTGGATGGAATACAGATCATGGTACTGACGCCCACTCTCTTCTGTTCATTTTGGGCTTCTGGTGTTCTTCTCTTCTGGATGCTGTTGCGGGATTTACCCTTGTTAGTAAGGTGAAATCGTTGGAAGTCGATGGAGTCAAATACAAGCTATCGATATGGGTCAGTTACAAGTCCCATTTAGCTCTTATTCCTCCTCACTTCAGTTCTCACCTATCCCTTTCGTCATCTATAGGACACTGCAGGTTCGTTAAAACCTCTCATTCATCTGTATCGGTTTCCTTTCGCGAAACGTGCTGACCCCTGCTCCTTCTCCTTGACGTACCCGCATAATGCAACTAACAGGACAAGAACGATTCCGAACTTTAACAAGCAGTTATTATAGAGGAGCTCAAGGTGTTATTCTTGGTGAGTCTGGAGACCCTACCGCCGAAACCTCGATGCAACTTCTCTGTTTGACTTAAGGCTCGCCTGTTTCCAAACGCAACTGTGAATAGTCTACGACTCAACATCACCACCGACATTCCACTCGCTACCCCACTGGTTCACTGAACTTCGAACTTATACCCATCCATCCATAGCCCTTCTCATTATCGGCAACAAGACGGACAAGGAATTCAGTCGAGCTGTGACGACAGAGCAGGGCAAAGAGTTTGCAGACCGAATGGGCGCCTTATTCAGAGAAGCGAGTGCAAAAACTGGTGAAGGTGTGAGAGAAGGGTTTGGAGAGGTCGTCAGGCAGATTATTGCAACTCCCGAGCTTTACATGAAGGCACCACCGAAATCCAGCACGACGGCGACGGCGGAATCGACAACCGTCAACTTGACGGATAACACGGCTGCTGCTGGAGGTAGTTATTGCTCTTGCTAGAAGGTAGAGGAGGATTGCTTCGACCGCTGTATATTCATCATCTTTCCTTTCTCTTGTCTGTCTGTAAACTGCACGTATCTACTTTCTACTTCTTTTCTTCCTTAGACTGCCCCCACCTCTTGCATTTTCCCATCCTAACTTTTTCTTCCTTTCTAATGATAAAACTATACCCGTGTCGCTGATTTTCTTGGTGCAAGACGCTATTGCCTGGTCTCCGTGGCGGCGCGAGAGAATTCCAGCTCGACGCCTCGTGTGCAGTATTGAGTTGTCATTATACCAGATCAACCTCAATATCAAAGAGACAGAAGAAAGAAAGCTTCACATCTTCTTAGATTTCGTTTGTAATCCAAAGGCCAAGTGAGTGAGCCAATTTCACTGTTTGAGCTCCCTAGAACGTCTCCAAGTCTGAAACTAACTACAGATAATGCATGGAACCCATTTCTTCAGGAAGCCAGTTATTTGGGCCCTGATCTATACCTGAGCGGGCCCTATTTGACTCCTTTCTTATACCCTAGCTCGTTGAATTCTCGAAATTCTCATCTTTGGCTTATACCGATCTGATTACTCATTCAACCTCGCTCTCACCATACAAAGACAACAGCTACGAGACGATACCTCACGATGGTAGCTCATAAACCATACCTTGTTGACTCATTCCAACACCTCAAATCAAAGCCTAGGTCAGACGAAGCACTGGTCATGCTCCAGAAAATCGCGTCTTTGGTGCGTGTGTTCGCCTGCCAGTAACCTCCCCCGTCAGTTTCGAACCGATGTCTCCTTTTGTTGGTTGATGATTTAAATAGGTCAAGCCGATAATGAAAGCACACGATTGGAATCTTCCTATCCTCGCCGAGTTCTTCCCTTCAAACCCTGGCTTGTTGGGCATGAACATGGGCGGCGGGCAGAAGATTTTGATTCGGCTCAGGCCGGCCCATGACGAGTCTAAATTTCTTGAAATGGAGGATCTTATCGGTACTATGCTGCATGAGGTGAGCTCCTTTGGCAGTAAAACGTTATTCTCGTATTGCGCTTTTGATGCTAATATACGCGAACCTTTGGCAGCTCACTCATAATGTCCATGGACCACACGATGCTGCATTCTATGCCTTCTTGAAAAAGTTAGAGGATGAGTTTGATGAGCTGCAGAGAAAAGGTGAGACCTACGTTTTCGCTTGCTCTACATTTCAATTCCGCGTTCTGATTTTCATTCTGAAACTCGCATGAAGGCTATACTGGAGATGGTAAAGATTATTTCCAAAACCCTTAACTCTGAATTTAGCAGCTCTAACAATGTCTCTTCTGATTTAGGCTTCCTGTCAAATGGCTCCCGTGTCGGCGTTGGCATCGCACACGATGTTCCCGAATGGCAGCGCAAGCAAAAACAACTAGAAGCTGCTGAGGAAAGGTTCAAGAAGCAGAGACTCATGGGGCCAGGTGGGAGACTCGGCGGTGGTCCTTCAGGTGTCGATATGAGGCCGATGAGGGAAAGACTTGCTGCTGTACGTCAAACTTTTCCTTCTTGAACGACATCGAAGTACAATGGCTGAAACACTGGCCTCTGCCAAACCCCAGGCTGCTGAACGACGCGCAAAGGACGACGCTACCTGTCCAACAACAGACGAAATAAGTAGGAATGAAGAAGTTAGGAAGGCTGCTCAAGACTCAATTCAGACGGATGCGAAAGAAATGGTGAACAATATAATGGATTTGACGATGGACAGTAGCGACGAAGAGGAGAAGCATCGTGGGGACAATAAGCCGAAGGGCAGTTCAGCACCAAACACTAGTACAACGACAACAAAATCAACTGTTCTAACAGAATCAACAATATCCCAAACATCTTCTCCAAAACTACCAGCTACACATAAATCTCCAGCTTCAGTATCGACAGCGTCAAGACCAACACCTGCACCAGCCCTTCACGTCCCCTCCCACTCTTTGACCAAATCGTCTCTTCTTTCCGACCATCCAACCTGGTCATGTCCAACCTGCACATTATTATCCCCTCTTTCCACAGCGTCTTGTCCTCTCTGCTCTACTCCTCGTCCCGAAGCGTTCACTTTGATTTTGGCAGCTGAAGAAGACCAGAAACGAGCCGAATGGATCGCTAGGACCAAAGGTAACTGGGTTTGTGAAGCGTGTGGAAAATTCGAAGAAGCTGGTCACTGGACTTGTTGGGGTTGTGGAAGAATGAAGAGTAGTAGTTGAGGGAGCAGTAGATATGCCGTGGGCACCAGGGGCGTTCGGCGGTATCCGTCATTTATACCCCTCAGTCTCGAGGAATACTTCAGACTTCTTTTAAAAACCTATACCTCTTCTTAATAATACCCCATGCCGTTTGATTGCAAAACATATTGCCATTTCAAATCTGCATTGTGGACCAAGCAAGAAAATACATCCCAAAACACATCAGTTCGACTGCCTAAGCAATAAAACTAATCGTCATCACTCCTCCATCCTTCTTCCACACTTTCAACTTTCTCCCTCTCTTCTTCTTCCTCCCTTCGCGCCGCATCTCGCGCTTCACGGTCGTACTGACTCAGATCTACTTCGGTCGTGCCTTCTTCGATGAGCGACGCATCGAGCGCGTCGTCTTTGTACAATTCCGGCCGAAGGGAAAAGAGTTGTTTTCCTGGGCAGGACAAGAGAATCACGATCAGTTCTTGATATGGTGATCGAAAAAAATGGAAAATGGAGAACTTACCGCTTAACCTAGCTTTCACCTTCTTAACCTCTTCCCTCTCCTTCGGACTGAGACCTTTGATCCGATCAACGTCTTCCTTCTCTTTCCTTTCTTTCATCTGCACCAAGAACTCAGCCTTCCACGTCAAAAACGACTCTGGAGTGACTTTGGTTCCCGCCAGACGTGCGGCAGCAGCTTCCTCCTCCTTACGATAGCGCTCGTCGGCGGCTTCTTTTTCTTTCTGGGCCCGGGTAATGAGTAACTGTGAGAGGGACTCCTTTAGTTGCGAGGCGAGGGTGAAGGTTACAGGTTCGCCTTGGGATTCTTCAGCCTATCGCAAATGGAGAGCGCCCGGCCAAACGAATGTTGCAACCATAGAAACCATACATGTGCCAGTAGGATTTTCGGGAAATAAAATTGAGAAGACCAATACCAGCCGTGAGAAAATGACGAGAAATCAGTCACAATGACAAAGCAGTATCACCCACCAGTGTCTTCATTTCCCTTTGTAGCTCCTCCTCTTCTTCCTCCGAAAGTTCCTCACCTCCAGCAACGGACTCAAACATCAGTATCGGCGGTATCTCAGGATATTCTAAAGGGTATCGGATGTCGAGTTTGATTGTGACTGGATATCAAATGGTGAAGTATGTGCCTTAGAAGGCTAATTCTCTTGGAAGAAGTAAGGAGAGAGAACGAACATGATTGAGCTGATGAGGACGACGCTTCTGGTTCAATGAGAATTTTGAGATGGGAGTCAGAAATAACTACAGGTATTGAAGAAAGAGTCAGTGTGGATTGAAGGAGAGCAAAGAGTAGAGAGGCAGCGTTCTTACTTTCCAGTTCCTCCTCGAGGAAGATGCTTTGCAGCACCTCAAACTCTTCAGCTAAGATCTCCTGATCTGAGATAAACAAAGTTGACCAAGATGATTAGCTAATTCAATGCCTTTGTAGGCATCAGAGTCGGTCTATACTCACTCGACATGGCCTCAGCTGCAAGTTCTCTCCCGATTCCACGTAGAAGTAGCTGATTCTAGATGGACTAATAAGGTTCTGTTTCTATTCCACAAGTACTATTTCCTGAAAGGAGTCAAATTCCTGGGTTTTGTAATGGCTTTGATGGGTCGAACTCAACCTAAGCTGGTTTTCCTCTTGCGCCTGACGCTCAACTCGATTAATTCGACTCTCGAGAGAAAATCCATAGCTATCTAAGCGTCTGAACAGGAATCCTCCAAAATCAACCTCCAGTCATGTCTTCAATGTTCAACAAGTCAGCTTCTCCTGCTGCGACAGGTAAGGCAACCACCTCCCCTCGTGCTTCAATGAATTTCGCAGAGAACAGATACAAAAATCTAAGACCTTCCTCTCTTCTTTGGTATCCGCATCGTAACAAATAGATGCGTCTCAGAAGAAAGCTCAGATCATGGAACAGGTCAGGAATGAGCTTGCCCTTGCAAACGCTCAGGAACTCGTCAACGTCAGTATGGTTTTTAAGATTTGTCCTGCTTCTCTCTAGAAGTTCAAGTTATAGATTCAAAGAGTCCAGTCGATTCATGTTACTGAAACTGTCAATTCTTTCATTGATCTGCTCTGCTGTCGTCATATTTGTCTGGTTAAAAAATCGAACTGAATGCTGCAGAAAATGAACGAAAAGGTAAGAACCTCTTTTCCATCAATTACTATATACTCATGGTTTATTAACTGGCTCCGTTGGGTTTTTCCTCCTTACACCTCCGTTCTTTTCCAACTCGCCACTCTGGCCTCTATTTGCGATATGGTCCGCCGCCACTTCAAACCGCCCCGGTCTACCTTTCACAGTGCTACCAGAAATGTGTACCGAAGCCATCAACATCTCTGTCTCGAGGTGAAGAGGGATGCCTGAGCCAGTGTATGGAGAGATACATGGAAGCCTGTACGTCCCATTCCTCTCTTTGCGCCAGAGCAGCCCCCAACTTACTAGTCTCCTCGGCTTGCGTGGTTCCCTTCATCTGGCACTCAAACGCTTGTATTTTAAATTTGTTGGCACCAAATTTCCCTATCTCTCATCTTCTATCCGCTCAATTCGGCATCAATACGAACCCACAGACAACATCGTCTCGAAAACATACACCGCTCGACTACAGAAAGAAAGAGGGTTGCTGACTGTCAACGCACCAGACGACCTCATACAATAAATCTCAAACACTCTAGGAAAGAAGGCGATTTACTAAGGTTTTGACAAAAAGATATATGTATACGAGAAAGGCGCTTGCTCTTTTATTAAACCTGGGGGCACAATTGCGTCTATTTTTTGCAAGTTGGTCACTCTCACCTCCACTTCAAAAGTCAATGTTACATTAAGGATTGAGATACTCATTTTTCGAACTGGTTTTGGCCGAATTGAACTGACTTACGTGTCGTCCGTGTCCGGTCGACGTAGGATTAGCCGTCGACGCAATTCTCACAGACACCTAATCATCTCAGCGCAGTTGGTATAAAAAAGAAACGTCGTCCTTCCAACGTTTCTTTCTGAACCTCCTTAGGCCTACTTCTACCAGATAGTCAGTGGTTTACGAGTCAGGTAAGTGCGAAACACAAACCATTGCACATTTTGCTCGATTGCTCCCTTCTACTGCGACCGTTTCAACAATACTCACTTCATTTATTCTTCCTACTTTTTTTCCTCTTAGCTTTTAAACTAGAACACAACGACAATGGTTTTCTCAGCACCCTCTCGAACCTCAACCACGTCATCTTTCAATTCGACAACTCAGCTCCCTTCACAGCTCGCAATCGCCTCCACCGTCAAATACGATGTCCAGCCGAGTATCGAACAACAGCAGCAGCCTAAGAGGCAGAGTATGACTGTGTGTATCTGCCATTTCGTACAACTAGCTTCACTTGTGAAGAAATAAAAAATTTAGGGCAACAAAAGCTGACCACCGTTTGTTTTGACTTGGTGAATTACGTTGTCTTCCTCGCCACTCTCATCGGTTCGCCAATCTCAGATTAAAGAAATACAGTCTAAGATCGATGAGACGCAGTCTACCCTCAGAGACAATATCGAGTCTCTCGCTGAGAGAGGCGAACACCTCAGTTCGTTACAAGAGAAGACGGGTACGTTCCTCTTGCATTCGATTCTTGATATTGAACGACCTGCTAACGGCCAAGGGGTTCGTAAAGATGACCTGAGAATATCGAGCACAAAGTTCAAGAAGACCTCCAAGGAAGTGCGAAGGAAGATGTACTTGAAGGATCTCAAGATGAAGTTGATCATAGGATTTGGAATAATTGTTTTGATTATCATCATTGTTGTGCCTATCGTAAGTGCATAAATTATGAAGACTGGAAACTTATCACAACTCCAATTACTGACTGACCTAACCGATACGAACAGGTGAAGCTCGTGAACTAACGCTATGACTGACCTCGGGTCTCATGTCCCTCGTCTCTCTTCACCTTGTTGATTGTATATCAGGACCAGCTTTTTACACCATACTGTATCGATATGTTTTCCCTTAAACCATCCAGGCACCAGGCAAGTAAGCAATGGCCTTCCGTCATACTGGCATGTTGCCGAACCTCCCACCATGAATTCTTGGGACTGTAGAATGTTCCGCCGCAAACACTTCCTATCTAACGAACCGTCATGATCTTCAGCTTATCTTTTGTTCTAAATCATAAGGCCGTTGTTACGGCTACGGATGGAGGATGCACAGCAGTATGTGACGCTGGGATGGGCGGGGATGAAGGAGTGAGGGTTAAATTTTTTCAAGCGATCGATGGAGTAAACAAACTTTGTTATTTTGTTTTAATGGTCTTCCCCCAGCGGAATATCGAGTCTCCTTCTCAGGTCCACCAGTTCTGTTCAGTCTACTAACAACATTCATTATCTATCAACCCCAGGTCTCCCAAGGCTTCCTAGCTTTGAAGACTGTGCCGCTTTCTTGGA
The DNA here is from genome assembly GCA_014825775.1 of Krasilnikovozyma curviuscula. Taxonomy (NCBI): domain Eukaryota; kingdom Fungi; phylum Basidiomycota; class Tremellomycetes; order Cystofilobasidiales; family Mrakiaceae; genus Krasilnikovozyma; species Krasilnikovozyma curviuscula. The sequence goes on along the minus strand of MVAQ01000014.1, from coordinate 155,113 downwards.
ATCAAAACAAACAATGACATCACCAACGCCACCTTCTTCCCATGACACTTTTTTGACGTAGCACCACACGTTGAATCCATTAGCACGTTAGAGTTAGCTTCCTGTGCCTTCTTTCCCTGTAGATTAACGTAGCCATGACGTCTAGAACGTGTCATTGAGAATATTTGGAGGAGCAGGAAAGGGTATATAGAGGCGGAAGTCCAACCAACTTCCCTCTTCTTTCCTACATTCATCACTTAACTACACACCTATCTCAAAACTTATCCAATCCAACCAATTCAATATGGGAAACGTTATTTCAGGTTCGTATCATCTTGCTCCTTGTTTGACGACCTACCCCTCTGACTCCGTCGTCCTCCTTTGTATCTTTCCTTACCATTTCTCTAGCTATCGGAGGCGGTATCATGGCCGTCATTAGTGCCATTGGCTCCGTCATAATGGCCATTGTTGGTGGAATCACATCAGTTCTTGTCGCTATTTGGAACTTCATGTACGCCTCTCTCCTTGCGCATTCCCTTGTCATACATAGCTGACTTATATATCCCCTGTTGCACACCAAATAGCACTTGTGGATGCTGCTCTGGTGGAACTCGAAGAGGAAGAGGCACTGCGGCAACGTATTGATAAGGGGACAAGCGTAGGATGTCCCCCAAATAAAGTTTCCTTCGGTCCTGTAAATATCACTTGTAAATTCTCTTCGTAGCTCCCTGCTTTCCACTGTGAAACTATTCTGACGATGTCCCACCTACTACTGTTGTAGCTTAATCACCTTTACTCCACAATCGCACCTCGTCTTCCAGCTATTCGTAACGACCTGTCTACCGCAACTGCGACAACTGTATCGCTAGTAACGACCAATTTAGTGTTTGATGCAATTCAGATTACCAAACCTGTTTACTTTGATTTGCTGCAAGACTTGCTGCAAGCTGGTTATGAAAGCAACTGTTGGAAACAAGATTCAGTGGAACCATCGGAATATTTGTTGTCCGCCAATACTGATACCACAGTCATATGTTGACACACGTGTAAGTCAAAGAGTAATATAATGAATCTCGCTACAGTGTCATACGAAAGCACCCGCGGTGGGATGAACGACAAGTGTTTGGATAAGTTATCAAGAGCCAATGCAAGAAAAATCTCAAAGACGATTAAGGGGCGTCTTCTACAACAGAAATGAATCAACGCTTGAAAAGAAAAAAGATCTGGAATAGGAAAAGAACATTCGTTAGAAAAAAAAAACCCCCCCCCAATTCGTTGTATTTGCGACGGCATGGCAACCTGCGCAAACTCACAATTGGAGTCACGAGATACAACAGGCTTTGGTATCACTTCGGGCTAGATAGCAGTCCAATGGCCCTCAGCACCATCGATACCATCGACCGCCTTCGCGGTCTTGACTTCGTTCTTAGCTGGGGCGCCCATCAACTCTCTCGCCCTCTCCCTCCCCCTGTTGTCGACGCTCACAGGCACGCCGGGCAAGGACGTCGTTGACGAATTTGGTGAGACCACCTTTTCCTTTTCCGCGAGGAGCGAGAGCTGTCGGTCGTCCTCCTATGAACAGACAAAAGGCGTTAACATCAATGTGACGGAGGTGGGAGAGGGAGAAGATTTACTTCGACGACATCTCGAGCGATACCCTCTAGTACATCAATCATAGTCTTTGTATCGCTGAGAAGGTTATGTCCAGCACCTTTGAGAATGTTGACTTTGCAGTTTGGCAGACAGCTAGAGATGAACTTGATGCCTTCAGATAGGGGAAGTCAAGAAAAAGCATCTCAAATCAATACTTGGTTGGGGAATTACTTGAAAGGCACGACGATTGATTCTGACTCACTTTTTTCTCCAATTCTTTCGTCTTTATCACCCCACCAAATCTCAACAGGCACACTCGGCGACATATCTTCATACTTGAACCCCCACTCAACACTGGCTTTCAAAATGGCGAGCAAGTCATTGCTACCACCTTTGAGACTCTCTGCTGCCGAGCAGCGTGCTATGGCATCCACTAACCCTGCAAGCTTCATTGGCGAGACGGAAGACTCTTTTGGAGGGACGGGAGGTGGCGCTGGAAAAGTTGGGATTGTCAAGCCACTGGCTGAGTGGGAGTAATAAGTTGGAATGGAAGTTGACGTTGAGGATCCATTAGATGAAGATGAGCTGGAAGACGTGTGGGAGTCGAAGGATGCGGACGATCGTTGTTGGTTGATATGGGGCGACGAAGCGGAAGATGAGATGAGATAACTGTTGCCGTGGAGGGAGTTGTGATGACTAGAATTCGGGGATGTCGGAGTGCTGACTGCGGGGCTGTTACCCCCAGCGACAGCCGCGTCTGAAGCTAACCAGCCTTGCATTCGGTAGTCGGCGGCTTGATACGTCTTGATGATAGAGGAAGGAACGTACTTCAGCCATTTATAAGCAGCTGATGAGATAAGAAGTGATTAGGTTAGGTTAGGTTGCCAGTGAAAAATATTCAACCGAAAAACAGAGCGATCAAACTTACAAGTTCCATCAGCTTCAACACCAGCCCATGGGGCCAGCAGCTTCACACCGCCGAACACCCGTTCCGGATAGCGGATTGCAGTAGCAAGAGCGTAAGGTGTACCAGCAGAGTGGGCGAGGATCGAGAACTGAGGTATAAGAAGGTAGTTGGCAAGATCTGTGATGATTTGAGCCCACAGGAGGAACGAGCTGTGGAGAGAAGGAAATCATAAGTGCAAGTCAGCATTAACAACTGTCAATGGCATTCCCTTGAGTCAACAGCACTCACCGATTACTTTCACCACCTACAACGGGAGCTGTCCTTCCGATCCCCCACCTCTCAACAACAATCATTCTGAGCCCCAAAAGCCTACAGTAATCCGAATACATAACAGCCGAGTACCTGACGCTCCCAAGCCCGAGAAACACCATGATCGGATGGCCGTTCGGATGGCCGTATGTTGCGTATGACAGCTGGAGGCCCGACGGGTGATGGTACACCAAGTTCAGGTTTGGTGATGAGAGAAAGGATGCAATTTCAGGTGAGATATCGGTTGAAGTGGGTGCTGCTGCTGCCGGCAGGTGCACAGCTGACGAGACTGAGTTGGAGCGAGGGGTCGAAGGCTGTTGAGGTGTCGTGATGGCACTACTGCTGAGGTTGTTCGGGTCAGCGAGGGAGCCATCGGATATTGCGGATGATATCAGGGATGATTTTGTTGGTCGGGTCCCATTGGTGCTGCTGCCAGACACAGATCGGATGGTCCGCTCACTCGTGCTCCTCGTCGGCGTCCCTCGTGAGATTCCAAATGGCAGCTTCTTTCCGCTTATGCCAGCGTTATTGAGGATACCGCCATTAGTCACTATGGATGGTGCTGTCGGTGACACTGGACTTAATGACTCATACTGCTGAGGCTGTTGCTGCTGATTTGGAGGGAAGAGTACACTGGCGCGGTGAGTTTCTCGGGTGATGGAATCGATTGAAGTACGTGACCCATCATCCGATTCTTCGGCAGAGGAGGCAGTAGATTTGGCAGACCCTTTACTGCTAGCGGTCGATGGTTTGAAAGATGACGGTGGGGGTGTCTGCTGGAGATAATCTTTTCTTGGGCCTGAATTCGAACGTTTGGCAGAGGTCGAAGCACTACCGCTCGCCTTGGTCGGGCTAGGAGCAAATGCTGATTTCAGAGGACCCGCACTAGCACCACCTGATGCTTCCCTCGCGGCTGCTTCTCTTGCCAAACCAGCAGCGATGATATCTGCAATCGACGGTATTGCCGCTTTCGGCGGTGGGACTGGTGGGGGCGGTTCGCGCCCTGACGTTGATGGGAGAGAAGACTGGCGAATGGTTGTGCTAGAAGATGAGTGGGACATGTGATAATCGGAGCTATTTCGGTGGCTGGCGCTGGTGCTTCCGGAGGTGGTGGGCGAGGAACGAAGAGCGGACGTCGAGCGAGAAGAACGTACACGGTGGTTTTGTGAAGATTGTGCTGTCGAAAGAGATGCTGCCGAGCCACCTGACCGAGAGGAAGAAGATCCAGAAGACCGGCTATTGCTGGTGCTGCTACCTCCAAGGGTATCACTTCTTTTCCGCTGCGATGCTTTCCTCTCCTTCCTTCGATACGCTTCCTGCCCATACCTATCCTCGTCGCTCTCTTCACTCTCCAACCCACCTAGCAATCCGTTTCGAGGACCAGGAGGTGGTAACGTCTTACTAGAAGATGGGGAGGCAGATGCCCCCACACCAGAGTTTGGAGTGGTCAAGCCATACGTGTCCATGTAGCTCGAGACGGGCCTAGATCTTCGAGTGACTGGTGAAATTGGAGATGCTGAGGAGGTTGATGCTGTGAGAGAATCAATGAGCTCATCGATGAGATCAGAGTCGATGTCCAGTGCTGGTGGGACCTTTCTACCTTGGGCGTCATAGCCTGACCCACTACGGTGAGGGAGAGGGCTGTACCTGCTGTCGTGCGTTGGGGATGTATTGGGAGCTGCATTGACACCGTTGATGCTTGTCGTGGGTTTTGCTGTGAGGTAAGACGATGCATAGCTCGTGATAGCACCTGGACTCACAACTCGAGCAGCACTTCTGCCGTTCAAACTGGATGCTGAACCTGACCTCGAATGCGAATGCGAATGCTTGACTTCCAAGGGTTTGGGAACTTCCAAGGGGATTCCATATCCATTCGAAAGAGCCAAGCGAGGGGGAAGGGGTGGGGCGGCTGGATGGGGGCGATAGGCTGGCGAAGGCGAAGGGAGGTGGGATCTGCTGCCTACAGAGCCCTGGCTGCTGCTCGTCGGGGACGGTGAGTATCCATAGGAGGAAGACCGTGGAGGAAGAGGGGAATCTGTCCCCATAGGGCGCAGAGAGAGATTTCTTGAGTCGATGCTGGCAGTTGAGATAATGTTACCAAATTCAAACAGCGCGAGAAAAAACACTGATGCGGCGAACATATAAGGTTTTCGAGACCGGAACGCCTTATTTTGATTTCGGCAATGGCTGAAAAGGAAACAGACTCATTTATCACTCTATCTCAAGGTATTGAGAGTTAAACAAGATACAGGGAATATTGTTCGAAAATCGCACACCTCGCGAAAGTTGGGAGATCCAGAGCAACGACGGCCTGGTTGAAGTGCAGATAGAAAGGAGGAGGAGATGCTGTCACAAGTGATGATGCGGATATTATGTATTCTGGTTGGGTATAGAATCAGAGTTGGGCTGAACCCAATCCTGTCTACCGCACTTCAGCTGGTGAACGATCTGTTCCATTCCTTTCTCCGCGTGAAACTACAAGACAAATGTTCTGATATATCAAGACTGCACTTGCTCCAGGTTGACAGACAAGACCTCCTCCATTACAATGCAAAATTATTGTGGGACGAGGTGTCAATTCCTGCTACGTTCCAACTCTATGATCATTCCAAATTACCTTCTGTCGATACTGCTAGTGGCATCAATTTATTCATCTTTTCTCAACTTTATTCATTTCCTGCCATTTCACTCCTATCTACTGAGAAAATTCATCTCACCAGCACGCCTTGGAAACCTCTGAAACCCCAGTCTAAATAGCAATTTCAACCTTCAAACCCTCAACCAAGCTCATCACACACCTTCCATCTTTCAAGATACCCTTGAAATATACTTCTGGTTCATTCAGAATTGTCACGTCTTCAAGGGGATTCGAGGATAAGAGCAAGAGATCGGCGTAGGCTCCTGGGGAGAGTGTACCAATGAGGCCCGGACGGTTCAGAATTTTACCTAAGCGGACGCAAGCGAAATCAGTGGAAAAAAGCAATGTAATGGAATGCTAGGAGGACGAACCCCCGTTGGTGGTTGCCTGCTTGAGAACAACAGGAGATGGGAGGATAGCCGCGCGAGAAACAAACTGCGAAAGAGATCAATGATGAGTAGGTACTTGGGAATCATATGAACTCCTCAGAGATTCACCTCTTCTGTTTGATACGTAGCCATGATGCCTCCGCCCTGCGTCCCACAAAGAAATCACAGTGAGTTGCTGGTAAGAGAAGGCAGTTGACAGGTACTCTTACCAAGTCAGTTCCATAACAAACAGTGACACCTTCCTCTTCAGCGATTTTGATTCTAAAGGGTATGGACAAGGTGCTATAAGCCTCTTGAAACAGAAACTACATGCAAGATGCACACTCACGCATTCCACCCTGCAGACCCAACCATCTTCATCTTGTCCATCTGCACGCTACTTAACTTCTGTCCAAACTCAGGAACCTTCAAATACAGGTCACAAATTGCTAGTGTAGGAACAAAAAAAACGTTTGCTGCCTTCATCATCCTCGCCGTGTTGCGGTCCAAAAAAGCCCCGTGTTCAATCCCGCGAATACCAGCTTTGATGGACCTCTGAATTGCAGGAGAGGTGAAGCAGTGTGCTGTAACCATTGTTGCTCCAAGATCTTCAGCTGCGGTGACAATAGCACGAATCTCAGAGGTGGTAAACTGAAGGGACGTGAGCTTATCCGTAGAACCTTCAAACGTAGGAATGGTACAATTCAGATTGTTGCTAATACAGTAGAAGCAAAGACCAAGACAGAGAGTCACTTACTTAGGACACCTCCTGAAGTACAGATCTTTACGTGGTCAGCTCCAGCCATCAATAGTTGTCTTGTCGCTTTCAAACAGCCCTCGACACCATCGACGACCCAGCAAGTTCCACTCTGGACGCGACCAGCGTTCCCAGGAACATAGGGCTCTGAAGTTGAAGCGTGACCATGTCCACCTGTAGAGATAGAGATAAAGAGCGTCAATCAATATGGTGTATGTACATGAAGACAATGACCCTTAAACCTTACCTGTTTGAGAAAGGCAAGCGCCGCATTGAAAAATTCTTGGCCCGGGAATCAGCCACGAGTCTGTAGCTGCAGCTGTTTCACAGGTTAAACGAGGCAAATGAGGAGAGCGTCAGTGCGGTACTGCACCCACCAGTGGGACGAGATGCGAATGGTCGATACACACCATGACTCCTGGATGCACCACCAACATCTAAATGAAGGGATTTTTATTAGGATTATAGTACTCGGAGATGAATGCAGATCTTCAATTTTTTATTTTTTTTACAGACCTCGAACGGTCGTGAACCCTCGAGCGAGGTACCCTCTCATGGAAAAAGTCGAGCCAAACACCATAGACTCCTTTGGCTCTCCCACCTAAGCTCCAACAAGATGAGATCAGTAAGAATAATACAATATAGCCCTCTCCAACTGCTTTTTCAGTTCTTACCGAAACTGAAGAAGTATCGCTGAGAGGTCCATCGCCATTGAGGTGAGTGTGACAGTCGACAAGACTGCAGGATAGCAGCAACGACAATGACGGTATCAAAAACAAAAATCTCGAAGTACATTCAGAGATCTACAGGTACCCGACGCTTACCCAGGACAGGCATACAACCCGGTACAATCGACGACGTGCTTGTTGTCCTCTGGGACTGACTCGGAGGACGATGGTGAACTCGGTTCTATGGACTCTATGAAGCCACCTGAAAGGTAGATATCCATATCCTGAGAGACAGAGCCGTCTTTTGGATGAACTACGTTGACGTCTTGAGTGGGTGAAAGGATATGCGGTTGTTAAAGCGAGAGGGCTGAGCACTCTCTGTTCTGACTCGAAATATCCAAGGAGAATTTAACCAGACTCACGGATCAATTTAATCCTTCTGTGTGGTCCAACTTGGAAACCTTTATAGTCTTTGGGCGTTTTGGGACGGTAGAAGACGTTCGATGGATTTGGCAGGGACGGTTCGGGAGCAGTTGCTACATTGGGATTCATCGACTGAGATGGCACAAGATAACATGATAGATCATCTGAAAGCATTGGTGGTGACCCCAGTGTTTTGGAACTGATCTTCATTGTTGCTGTCGTCGTCCACAGTGCGGCAGAGGGCGATCGCACGAAGGCGAAACAAGATACAGTGAGCAGAAAGTAAAAAACCATGAGATATGAAGTTGTTAGACTGAATAGGAAGCCGAATACTTACTCGAGTTATTCAGTAACTCCGAAGATAGCAGCGGTTAGTTGAGAAATCGAGATTGTAAGGAAAGAGTTGGCGGACGCTACGAGCTTGGCGATACTGCAAGGGAAGAAGTTGTGCCTAGAAAACCAGAAGTGCAAAGCTGAACAGATGAAAACAATGTTTGTTATGTATCTGATATAATGCTGCTGCACCAACATGAAAAGCTGCTCACTCACTCGTGTTATATTTACCGCTTGACCGTCCTTCGTTAGACGCTCGTTGCCCCACCAACCTGAACTACACGCCTCGCCTTTCTCTGCCCGGCACTGACCTCCCAGTCGTTGTCAGCTTCGACAGAAATTTGATCGCCTTCTGACCACAGAACAACAGGATCCTCGTTAGGAGAACGAGTGACTGGGTGAGTGCCTAGCATTCAGGAACCCAGTGGATGAAGTCAAGACAGAGTTCAGGCTGTGGAGAAGTTGCTGGGCAGAAGTTCAGCTCTGATACGTACTTCTAGCCTCAAAAACCTGCCTGGCGATCTGACTGCGAGCTCGAGCTTGTGCAGTTTTCTCATCTGCTACTTCTCCTTCGATTCGTAATTACATCGACTTAGTACATGCTTCGTGGTGGCCAAGAAGAAACAGAGAGTGATATAGCTGCCGTCGATGATTAACTTGCAGTGGTTATGGAGCTCAAAGAGTTAGTATTTCTGCCCAAGGGCATCTTAGGTCTGCAAAGCTCTCCTTCGGAGGGGCTCTTATTTATGAAGTCCTTACCCGTGTCACCTCCAGAAATTATACTACCAACTGAAATCATCATCGAAATCCTCAAATACGGCATTGAACCTTCCTCTAAATCTGGTGTCCGAATCATATTGGTCTCCAAACAGTTCTATGAGCTTGGACACCACCTTTTGTCGATGGAGGTGCAACTGCGGTCGATGAAGGGGTTCTTCAGCTTTTTCGGTTGTCATGAGCTTTACAACGGTGATACTATATCCATAGTTCTGAATAAGAAGAGCTCTCCAAGGACGGACCATTCACAAGTAGGTGCAGTTGAACCTTTCCACGCCCCGCGTGGTCTGACATTGCTACTCAGGTTCGCACTTTCAACTTGTCGATTGAATGGGCAATGGACTACCACAAGCGATATAATCGTTCTGTGTCGTTGAATGGGCAACCTTCTAGGCCAACATTACATTTCACTCTGGTGCATCAACTAACAGATCGTCGAAACCAAGTCCATTTACCATCACTAAACAAAGTGTCCCTCCCCTTTGACCAAGAATCATCGCTCGAAATTTTGCGGTGTTCTTCAAGCTTTCTTACTTCTCTCTTCAGCTCCATCTCTGTCAACACGTGGAACCATTTCTCACCCTACCTCGTCTACCCTACCAACTTCTCCAACACGACACGGATCCACTTCGATACTATTAGCGACCTCGACTCTTTAGCGTCTTACATACACCCGTTATCCGTGCGAACACTCACCCACATCACGATCGACAACCCTCGGACGTGGTGGGATTCAGAAACGCTGGATGGTCTCTGGCGCACCTTTGCTCGCATCGACATCGTCTTCCCTGATCTCGGAGAAATAGTCCTATTAGAGAACTCCAACTCTTTTGCTGGCTCATCTTCTAGCAGGCTATCCAGTCTTAATCAGATCGATGACCATCTCGAGATCGAAGCGTGTGCGGTGATGAAGCTCAAAGAATACCACCCAGAGTCACGAGCAGTGTCGCTGCTGAGAATCGAGAAGATTCACGCCCCACTCAGCGCATTATGTGGTATGGATTACAGGCTATCATATTATTAGGTGGTACTCAGAAACAACTGACCTCGGTTCTTTACTTCCCGCCGCACTCAACCTCTTCGCTAGAGATGCGCCAACGCGACGCTTTGGCTGGGCGAGGCGAAACGATCCAGAAATGGCTTATAGTGATCCTGTACTTATTGGCGGTTATCTCTGCTGTTCTTCAAAGATGTTATGACGGATCGCCTCCGCCTTTAAATGGCTGATTATAATCCTAGGTGGAATGGTAGTCAAAGCCCTGCATGCGGCATTGATTGAATTTCCAGGATCTATTTGAATTCATATGTTGCCATATATATTATAATTTAGTGAATGAATGTATTAATATGTCCTTTACTTCTGTATGTAGGTATTACCTCCACCTGGTCCAGTTCGGGCCAACATCGCTGAATATTCCGTCTATTTACATACCAAAAGCTACTTAAAAATTTAAAGTTTCCGTTGTTTGGCAGTAATTTCATGAAAAGAGAAAGTAATTTAGCAAAGGTGGAGCTGTCTCAAGAGCAAGCACCTCACCAGCTGTGACAAGCGATGAATCAGAGCAGCCGTAAGTCAGTCCGTTAAAGGAACACATGGCGTGGATCAACCTCTAGTCCAAAAACACTCATTCTTTAAGTAAGCGAAAATATTGGGTCTTGTTTGTTTCATGTTTGAAGAAAGCAGACAGGACTTGCTGCATATTCAATGAACTAGTTCTGTACAACGGAATGACATGACTCAAGATTCTATTTACTGATGCAAGAAAGATAAGAAGCTGGGCGGCCAACTCTGGCCATCGTGGTGGTCGCTGGGACTTGGAGCCAAGAAAGAGGCAGTTCCAGCGGCTCCATTTGGGATTCCAGGCGGGAAGTTGGGCTAACGGAAACACAACGAAATGAGTTCAGTGCTCATTTACAAGAACCTTTTGATTAAAACAAAAAAACTCACGGGGGCATGCAAGAACAGAGGGAAGGTGGTCTCTGTGTCTCCGAAACTTCCAGTCATGCCATTTGGGGAGAACTCATCCCCTCTGCCTCCTCCTCCGCCCATAGAGTTTTGAGGAGTTCCAGAGCTTTGCATACTCGGCAAGTCGAATGGAAGCGCCGGACTTGGGACCGACGCAGGTAGCAGTGATAAGTGGGATCCGCTTGGAGTAAAAGGTGAGAAGGCTGAAAAGTCGTGCGAGAGCATGGTTGAAGTTTGATCCTGTTGCATGCTACCCGAGCTCAGCCGATTGCTGGAGGAAGATTGCTGCTGGTACTGGGATGGTGAAGTAGATATCATTGGTGATGTTTTGGAGGTGGTGATCTTCCGTTGAAGATATTCAACTAAAGTGCTAGTCAAGGCGGATGATGTGGGGTGAGAGAGCTTCTCGAACGTTGACTCTACCAGAAGAAGATCTTGAAATTAAAAAAAAAAAAAACAGTGTGGTATGTTAGTCCTGGGAGCACGGCGACAATTTGTGAAACGAAAAAATGTTAACTACCATCACCGGACGCGTTGCCTCTCCCGTCCATGTCCAACACCATTGAACAACTGAAGGCTATATTCATGACCAGATAGCTCGGAAGACATGACAGAATATCCTTCAAGTCGTCCTCTGTCGCAATGACTTGAAGGATTGCTCTCGATGCAATCAGCCCATCGCTCTCTTCAGACGGTGAGCCTGATGGGATAGTGGGGTGGACTGAGAAGACCATGAGACGAGCACAATGATAATGTAGCACGAGATAGTTGAGATTGAAAGATTTCGAGTTTGCAGGGTTCTGAGCAGTATCTGAGGAAGAGCCGCAACGGGAAGAAAATGAGTTCAATGCGGATCACAGTTCGAAAAAATTGACTAACTTGATACGACAGCTATCCACTTTTTTGCCCAATCATCCAAATCGTTTTTACTCCTCTTAAGAAGCTCCAGGTCTGAATATCCCAACTGATCGCTCATTGTATCATTCAGCTGTTCACTGGAAGTAACACCCAGTTGGCTAGCGATGCTGGGCAGAAGCCGATCTCCAAACGCACACGTCACCACATGAATGATATTGTGAAGACCTAACAGTGCAGAGAATATGTTAGATGGAGAAGATGGCGAAGACGAAGTTGCTGAGTTGTTCGTCCGGAATTTTGAAGTGAGGGAGGAAGGTGCAGAGAGCGAGATGAGAGGCTGTGATAGGCGTTGACTAGCACAGGCGAGCTCCGAAAGCTACACCAACGCATACCAAAGTTCAATCAGCGAAGCATTCTAAGCATTCTGTAACGCATTAACCTGATGTATGAGAACTGTATCACTTACCTGCAGAAGTCCGAATATGCTCTTCGTATCTTCGCTACTCCCTAACCCAGCAACTCGGTCGAGCACCAAACGCCACGCCATTGAAACTAGCATGCTCCCTCCTTCACCGGATGCACTCCCATTAAACCAAGTGATGGCTACGCAGAGTCCGACGATATCATTTAGCTCCCCACTGTCACTTGCGGTGCTGGAAGAGGAAGAGGCAGTCGGCCGTAGTCCTCGAAGGGCAACTTGGGTAATGCACAGTTCAAGAAGGTGCTGACACTTAGGGTTGAGTGCTTGAAGATGAGGAGCGGGGTGTGCGAAGGATGCTGCGGTGAGGATGGCGCTCAGGAGGAGAGGGGAGGGACGAGATGAGGTTGGGAGGGTGTATCCATAGAGAAGAGGCAATTGTTTTTCGTGGAAGCTTCGAAAAGCGTCATAAATATTAGAACGTCGCCTGCGTAGCTTATAGAAGCTCGGTTCAGAAGCTGACTTACAACATCCACAGTTCTAAAACGCCTACAACGGTCAAGCTGCTCATATCAACTGTCTGAGCACCACCCACAACAAATTCATCTCTCAACTTATTCAAAGTCACACTCAATCTCTCCGCCAGAATCCTTACCGCCTCAGGAACAGGATGATTGCTCGGCAGTGTGGGTGCACCCGTGTGAACGTCTGGCGTCGTCGCAATTTGAGCCATCCCAGAGGCCGAGGAAAGCACATTGAGCGGTGAGAAGGATGACGTTGGATCTGAAGAGTTTGGCGTGGAAGATGCTATTGATCGAATGTTGGACGTGATGGCGTCCATGTTGCTATTGAAGTTGGTGCTGGTGGGAGAGTAAGCGTTTGAGGGAAGGTGCATGTTCATCGCGATGGCATTGTTGTTGACTATCCTGTTGAGGGGGTTTTCACTTGATATCGGATTTGCATTCTGAAGTGTTGAGAATGAAGATCGATGGTGCAAAGGATGGGGCTGAGGAGTGGGCTGGGGCGGAAAGGATGCTGATGTTGACGCTGCTACTTGTTGTTGGATCTGCTGTTGGATTTGCTGCTGTTGCTCATCGAAATATTGCTGTTGCTCAAACCGGAACCGTTTGTAGTCAGACTCAAGATTTTGTAATCGTCGCTCGACGGTCTCTTGCCTAACGAGAAAAAGACGTCGTCAGAGTGAGAATCAAAATAAGGACACAGAAGCTCTTACCATTGCACATCATCCACTGAGCAAAGGATTCAACGTCAAAACCTACCCTCATTACAAAATATGAAAAGTACTCACCTAACACGGCAGCGTTAGCCCTTGGCCTAAACATACACTCCACACCACTCGCCTTACACCGAACACAGGGAGGGTCATCACCACCTTCACATCTACATTTACCGAAAGACTCGATCAGTTCCATTCTAGCGACACAAAAGAGCCTTCAAGCACTGAAGGGTACTAACTTCATCTTTTGCCGCCGACAATTTACTGATGAGTCAGGTTGCAAAAGCGACAGTAACCAATTAGTCACGAATGTCTGTCATAAGGATCAAGATCACTCCTGGTAGAGAAGGGGCCACTCACAACAAGCTCTGCTCGTCCTGTTTTTCGCTCCTTTATCCTTGTCTCCACCAGCGCCAGACGCACCTTTGCTACTACTCCCAATACCTCCAGTCGTGCTGTTGACATTTGTGATCATACCAACGTCACCACTCGTATCCTCCTCTTTACTCCAGCTTTCATTGCTCTCCTCCAACCGCGCCCGCTTCGACTCGCGATCCGCACTACTGCTGCCGCCATTTGCACCCAAGCTGGAGCTGGGCCGGTAGTTGTTGGTAGGTGGAGATATGTTCGGTGGTGGATGGAAGCCCGAGAATGAGGTGTTGCTAGGTAATGGGTACGGGTAAGCAGAGGAGGAGCTACCGGACGAGGACCGCTGTGGATGTTGGTTCATACTGTTGCTGGAGTCGATAATTAATGAATGAATGTGAACTGTGAGGATTTGGAGAAGTAGAAATGCTACAGTGAAGCTGACTGTGCGAGCCGGAAGAAAGAACTAGAGGTTTGAAAGAACAACAGTCACAAAGTCAGGTTCAGTTCATTTGAACGTTCTAATCCTACATTTTCACAAATAAATGCTGAACAGAATGTCCCAAGGAGCTGAGGGGTAGTCGAATGGGTTCCTAACTCCCAAACAAGCGAAGCTCATGCTTCATTCGCTGTTCCCACCAATGCAGCTGACCTGTTTCTTCCCATTTTACTCCAGCCTACTATACCCTCCCTGCTCCTTCCAAATCTATCTGACATAATAAAAATGGATATTCTGAGTGTGATCATGGTGAACGAACCTGTTGGAAAGATTTAAGGAAGCTAGAGAACCAACCCGGCCTTTCTTTGCAGCTACGGCAAGAGAGGAAAGCAGTCAGCCTACATAGAGTAGAAGAAGCAAGCCAAAAATGTTACCTTTTAAATACCCACTCTCCAATTTAAGGTGCCAAACTTCAGTACACGCTAGCTCGCGTTTTTCCACCTTCTGGAGGGTGATTCACAAGCCCCGAGCGCCAGCTGGAGTTGATACGAGGGATCTTACGGTATGACACCGCCGTACAACAGGATGCGTGTTTCCCGTCGGTATGATTGGGTGACAGTCGATTGGGGGGAAACGGGTTCAGGCAATCAATCACTGTATTTTTGAGCGAGAAGGGCATCGTCAGGTTCCTGGCAGGGTTGCCGGCGAGCATTCGGTAAAGATGGCGGCTGATAAAAACAAACACCATTTTTTCTTCGAGCAGCAAGCTTGCCAAATTCTCAGTAGGAGCTGTTCTCAGAACCATGTGAATCTGAATTAAAGAATATACAGCTTGTGTGCAGTCAAAAATACCGCCAAACCCAACACCATGAAGGTCCCGGGGTAGAAGAGCGACCAATCTGTCTCTAGCCAAGATTGCTGCCCTGAGGGAATTAAGCAAGGAACAGATTCTATTGTGTTCATGACTGGAAATGGAAAAATAAAATAAAATAAAAATCCCCAGTCAGTGGATGACTTGAAACATGGAATCAGCCGCGACAGTGCGACAATACTCACCATCTTTGGGAAGCTGCCCACACAACCTGTCGAAGAACATGTCCAAAACTGTGGATCCAAACGATGCAGAATCTCTTGTTTTTTGAATCCTGTCTATGGTGACTAAGGTGAGGTTTGGGAAAGCAAAAGTGCCGTCATTGTCTACCTCCAGAGACAACTTCTTGATGGTCCGGGCACTCTTCCAATAGCAACAGGTATCAACTGAAAGCCCTCGTCTACTCTCGAGATGTTTTTTAAAGTGATTCTGGAAGTCTGTCTCGAAGTCTGGGGCGAAGGTGATGAGCTCAACCTGTTAGGGGCGTGAGGCGAAAATGAAAGAGCAGACCAATTGACGGTGGCTTTGGTTAGCATAATCACATTGAATTTAAAGGTTTACAGTTGCCTGATTGTACGTACCGAGTTGAATTTAGAGCTGTGAGTGGATCCGCGCTCGAGTTCAATCAACTTTTTCCCAGGGCAAGGGCCACCTCGGCACCCGCTATCCCACGACCCATCCTTCAAAATTGACATGAGACCTTTCATAGACTTGATTACAACATTCCTCTGAAGGTATTTGTAGCCTTCTCTGTAGAACAGATGGCAAGTGAGGAGAATGCTCAGACCAGATCGCGTTGATGGAGTTATTGCGAATGAAAGGATGTGAAGGAGAATTTCAGGTGGGAAGTTACGTTGGAAGGGTTCTTAAAAAAAAGCATCATGGCTGCTAAGAGGTGATCTCAGAAATCTAGACTGTAAATAAAAACTCACCTGTACTGCCGAAGGAAGATCTAGGAGTAACTGAAGCAACGAGTGAATTTTCAGACATCATTAAGATTATCAACTGTCCCTACTCCGAAGGATTGAATGTCAGCAATGATTGCCTTGGGAGCTTCAAACCGCTTAAAAGCATAGTTACCTGCTTTCAAAGCCAAATTCTCCCTTTCACCCACACAAATGGTTCTTCTTTGAGTGGTCAAGGAAAAGGAATTATCGAAATCTTCATAATCAAGAGGAATCACTGGGTTTCAAAAGGTTTTAATTGAGGCTGCCTACAAACTTCCAGCAGAGCCTCGCTCGAACAAGGACCTCCAGCGCATCGCTACCCTAAGGTACACAGCACTCTTTCATTCTCTTCCTTCTCCTCAAGATTCAGCTTTACGTCTACCGTCTTCTTATTGATGGGATGTCGGAACGGCTAGCAGAACTTTCTCATCGGAGCTTCGGTCGAGCTGACTGAAAGAAAACAAAAACAATGATATGCGCAAAAACGAAAGCTCTTATTGTCAACTGTTCACAGAACATTTATCACGTAGGAGCATTGTTCTACTAATATACAATCTAATCTACCTCAATCTTCAATCTTCAGAAAGATTTTGGGATTTTTCGTCTTATTTTTTTGCGTTACAGCATCTTCGGTCCAAATCTTCCTCTCGTCTGCAGCCAAGCTGCCCCACCTTTTGCATTCCTCACAACCTTAACTTGTCGTGCAGCAATAGCACGAGATTGAGGAGTATCCTTCCTAACTTTTCTTTTGGAGAGCTGGGAGGCAGTAGCGATGGTGGAACGGGAATAGTACTGTCACACAAGACAAGAGATGCAAGTCAGCTCGTTGAGTTGCTCACATCACGTTTTACATTTTTATGCTTACTACAAAGCCTGTGGTGGAAGAGCAGTCTGTAGTGCCAGAAATTGTACCGTCGCTAGCACAGTCGCACGTTCCGTCTTCAGGGTAGAACAGCGCGTCCCGGTTGCTGGTAGTTGAGCAAGTATCTGGACGAGATTTGCTGAAGAGTCAGTACCAAAAAAAAAACACCGAAAAACAGAGGGACCAGAAGGAGAGAAGAGCGTTCTCACCGAAGCAAGTTGTTGGTGTGAAACCAGAGCCCTGAGAAACAGTACTGCCTCCGGTGAAGGAGGAGGAACAACTGTAAGCAGAGCCATCAGAAGCGGTTTGACGCTGGTAGGCGGAATACACAACAATCTTGCAATATGAAGATAAGTATTGTTAGATAATGGTTTAATAAGGTCTGGTGAAAGACAGTGACTCACGGAATAGTCGAGCTCAGAAGTACATTCGGTGACTTGGCCGATTGCTGGTGTCATGTCACTGTCAGAGCACCAGCAGTTTGCAGTTGGGTCTGGCGTGTATTCAGAAGCGTAGTTTCTCATCAGTAAATGATAATGAGGTTTGAGAAGAGAAGAATAAGAAGTAGGACTGACACGCAGCTTGTACACTAAAGTAAGCGTATTTAAATGTTAAACCAGGTCCGCCAGCATTAAGACAGTTCTGTGAACATAGCGCTCGAGTATCCATTCCATAGAAGGCATAGCTGTTTAGGGCTGTTATTGAACCTGAGTTGTAACATCCTTGCAACTGTTCAAACATAGATGACGGATGCCAAAGAAAAATGCCGCACTGAGCAAGCAAGCAACGAGTTCAAAGTATAAGAGATGGTACTAACCTGGTATGTAGATTGAGAGTTTGTTGCAGTAGAAGCTGTGATTGCTTCAGCTATCTGAGAAAAGAAGAGTGCTACTAGTGTAAAGCAAACACTGTAAGAGTTGAGGGAAAGCATTGCTGAAGAGGTGTGGGTGGTTAGGAAGGCTTGAAGATGAATAGAAGAGCGGAAAAGATAGTGAAGGGAAAGAAAAAAGACATGACATGGTGAAGAATTTTCCCCTCTTTATACCTTTTCTCCCAGAGTTTTGCGCTGCGTATTGTTTCCTGGTAAATGGTGCAGAGTACCAAAACGGGTGAGGAAACTGCTAGGATGCTTGTGTTTCTGATTTGTTTGGAATGTTTTAAAGTCATAGAACACATAGAATACTCAGCGAGGGGGTCCTCAACTGATTTCGGCCAAGTTGGCAAAAGATCATCGCGTTGGTAATTTTTGGGAAATCGAAAAGTAAACAGTCCGCTGCTCTGAAAAAAGCCCTTTGACGCGCTTCTTTCGCATCTTAGTAGCTTCTGTTTGTATCTAGATTGATATAAAAAGAAACTCAATGATTTTTGAAGGACAAGAAGTGGAAAAGAAAAGAGAAAACCAGTGCAGGAAGCTGTTCGGCTCCCTTCAAACCTTTTGCGGAAGGTGACTTATAACCTCGTTTCTAATGGTCACATCAAACGACCACTGTGGAAAATGCGCATCCAATTATCATATTCGTCTAGGATTCTCGGACAATATACATGGTACCGAGAAGAGCTTGAGATGGGTCTGTACTTCACGCAAAAAGCAAACATTCGGTAGCATGTCGTCTGCACCAGAATAAATTTTCTTCCACGCAGGCGTAGTTGGGTTGCCTCTCTTGGGAGTCAAATGTATCTGATAGACTAAATGAGGAAAATTGGGAAGTTGAGTTGAGTAGAACTTTCAAAAAGCGAGACGACTACAGGCAAACCTGGTCATCACATTTACAAATCGCCCTTTGAAAAGGTTGGGACGTAGCTCAATAGAAAACCAACCTCCATCACAAATTATTGACGTTATTATGATAAAATGAAACGCTAGAATTCTTATCTTTTAAAGTCTGTCAAAGCCTTTCGTCTTTGCGATTCGAATTTTTTACTTTTTCTGGACAGTAGAGCCTACAGATCACGAGCTGTAAGTCAAGGTGAATAGGTACAAAAAATGCATTTGAATACTAGAAACGTGGAGATGGAATAGTAGCAAGGTAAGAAGGCTCCTTGAACTAACCTAATCATCGCGAGATTCAAGCCAGCTTATTTATCATCGCAAGACCCCAGATCAATTTTTAGTCTCTTAACATGATAAATTTCCACTCTGCTCACAGCGATGTTAACAACCTCCAAACTTGAAGCGCAGTGCTCAACTGGAGTAATTAAAGTAAGGTTTGTCTGCGCCGGTGGGCTTTGGCAATTTAATGTAGTTGCCTAAAGCACTTAAAAACGGCGACTGTCGATGATAGGCTTGTGACGCTGAATTAAAGGGGCATTATCCGGTTGGTGTTTCTCTAATCACAATTCTGGAAATGATTTTATTAAAAACGATGAAAAATGGAGGGTATTCCAACCATGGCAAAATGGATGGAGGATAGCTTATGTAAACATATCGGGTCCAACCCATCTGCTATAGTTGGTCACTTCAGCAACTCGCTAACCTTCACAAGTTTCCCATCGCTTTTCAAAATCCCCTCAATAACTGCCAAATCCCTGAGTGCATCCTCCGGTTTTCCATATCCGTCATTCTTCATGCCATCACAGTCCTTCAGGAAATCGACAAGTTCTGGGGTGACGCCGTTGACCTCGTCCGGGAACTCGAGAACCTTCTTGTCAACCTCGTTCCCCCTTTTGGGTGAGGGCGTGACGATGGTGATGGTTTTCCCGATCAGCCGCACCTCTAGCCACCCACCCTCGCACACGATCGTGAACAGCGTTGTCGCACCAATACCTTGCGGACCGCCGAATGTCAGCTCGAACGTTCCTTGAACCCCAGAGTTTGTACGCAGGATGGAGTGCACCGTGTCGGACGGTGGTAGGTGAGCGCGAACGGAGGTGACGAAGGAGACGATGGAGACGTCTGACGCCGTGGTTGAGGAGCGGGAAGAGAGAACGGCGAGGATGGCTGCTGCTGAATGGACACTGAGTAACAAAGAATAAAATACATAAGAAATTGAGTAACGCTGGTTATCGGTCTTGAATTGAAGCTGCATTCGCTCACCCTCCATCCACTGAGGTGACAGATATTACAAGCAAGAGCCAGACAAAGTCAGTCTTTGTCCATGACGGATATTAAGCTGGTGAAATCACGAGACAATACTCACAGATGAATCCACCTTGGTAGTCAGGAACGGTCCTCCACTTGGTCTGTTGATATCTATGCCCCGTAGTGGGGATATGCCCTGCCTGAACATAGGAGAAGCTGATGAGCTTGCCCAATGAGGAGAGCAGAGACGGTATTGTAGTAAATAAGGACAGAGTTTCAAAGTTTTCTGGAACGACAAGAAACACTGGAATCAGTGATAGCGATGACGGAGGGAAGAACTGCGAAACAAACCAGCAATTCTCCATTTGACGCCCCTGGGTTTGTAAACGGTATTGTAGGTTTCTAAGAGAAGCTTTGAGGACTGGATATCAGGCCCTATCGGCTTTTCGCTGCCAACATCTATCGTGAGCTGCCTCTTGGTTTACTGGTTACAGGAGGGAGTAAATAATACTCACGAAATGACGTGTTTGCCGGCCTTCCAACACCTTTCGATTATTTCAGGCTGCTTCGTAATTGGCAGAGCAATAATGACAGCTTTTACGTCCTCCCGCTTGAGCAACTGGTCCAAATCACCTTTCTTCTCGCCCTCGCCGACATCCGCATAGAGGTCGATGGCTTCAGAAAAACCAAGGGAGGTGGCTACTTTGGCTGTTTCTTCTGAGGATTGTAAAGAGCGTGACCAGATAGCTTTAATAGAGAAATTAGGGATGTCGTTGAGAGAAGAGGCCTTGATGCTTTCGAGTGCCGGAAGGTGGGACTAGGAGACGATTATAGTGAGGCAGAACAGGATGGATGAAGCAGCAGCTGTCAGATATATAGAACTCAAACAGATAGAAAGGCAGTGATACTTACAGTTTGAATGAAGATTCCTCCTCCTTTGATATGAGACGAGGGGAGCGGTAGATGCGTTTACAGGGAGAATGATCATCAGATGAGAGTGTCCCTCTGTCATGGAGTTCAATGGCTTCCTCACCTAAGATAGCGATTCCTAGAGTCATGGCTGGTGCAACACAACCTCGCAGTTCTGGTGCTGGTAAGGGTCGAAATTATCCAGCTGGTGACGAGCTACGCCATGCTTCGGGGCCTCCATTTCTGAGATATTTTTTCTTCGTAATTCGTATTTTGGAATCGACTTCAAAACTATCTATCTCCCTACCATAGATTTTTTTGTGTCTCTACGAAATTTCCGTCAGTCACCAGTCCTTCGTCATCCGCCGCCTGAAGGATCCTTTCTAACACTGAAAACATATCTCCCAATGGCAGAGTTCTCGGTCCACAGAGCAGCACAAGAAGGTGACTAGATCTAGCCAGGCATTTCCAAGTGAATGTCACTGATACGCCGTACTTTTCCGTCGTCAGGCCAGGCTGGTTTGCTGAAGTCATTACTCAACGCAACACCATCCAAGATAAACTCAATAGATGCAGTAAGGGCCAATTTTTTCTTTTCTGTGATCTGCCCTGCTTATTAATAAAGGTCTGTCCTGTTACTACCGCTTCACTAGGACGGTCGTACACCAGCACACTGGCTAGCTTCCACGCCGCATACGTCTCTACTCGAGTGGCTCGTCACACAGGAGAACCCCAAAGCTAACTTAGAGCTTGGAGATGCAAGTGGAAATACTGCCCTGATAATAGCTAGTGAGTGAATTTCCAGCTCTAGTGAGGATCTCCGGCCATTATCGTGGAGGTGACGTTCACACGAAACTCAACTGACCAAATCAAAAATATTATTTTTGTAGCATCTGCTGGGATCGAGGCCAACGTTTTAGCACTGCTTAGAGCGGGGGCTAAGATCGATGGGAAAAACGATAAATCAATGACTGCATTGTGAGTCCTTCGCAATCTCTCAAGCCTCTCCTGCTCGCTAATCAGTTTCCATACTAACAGACACTACGCCGCTTCCAAAGGGCGAGTCGAGATTGGTAAACGCTTAATTCAACGAGGAGCAGATGTTCGTTGCTTCTTCCTCCATTTTTTACCAGCGCGTACTGATATTCATATATCCATATCATCCATAGATCAACGCCAAAGACTCAGCCCAGCAGACGCCTTTGCATCGAGCAGCAACAACAGGGGCGGATGGATTCTTACATATCTTACTCAATCCGCCTGAGCCAACAGACATGATACCTCCTCTACCAGCCGGGACGAAGAAAGTGCGGTGTCGACTGAGTACGTCCTGTTACCCCCTTCCCTTCCCACCTTCTCTTCATCTGATCATCTATATAATATGACAGACGGACCAGACCGTCTAGGAAATACCCCGCTCCACCTTGCTGTTGAGTCCGGGCACGGCTCCACCGCCGTCCTCCTCATCGAAGCTGGTGCAGATCGCGACAAGCCCAATTTGGACGACAAGACGGCAGAGGAGGGGGAGGGCGTTGGTGGGGACGAGAGAATGAGAGTGCTGAAGTTCATCTGGGGAAAGGTCGGGAAGCCGGACGCATGATGACCGAAAGCAGAGCCCGGAACGAGTTTACAAGGCGAAATGGTAAACTGGTGAAATTATTAACTAGGGAGCGTTAATGAGAGGAATCATTCTATGCTTCGTAGTAGTCTCCTCTATAACAATTTCTGTTGATGTCTATGTTGATTGTGGTGTACTTGGTTAGGATTTACCTTATTCATTCGTGAATAATTGTACCTGCACAGACATTTTTTTCAGTTTCTTTGTTCTATCGCACAATTTGGCCATATTGTTTGCCCTTTTCGTAACGGTTACACTATCATTTATCTTGAGAGTGTGAAATACAGGAGAATGCCAGCTGTGACATCTACCATTTTCTCGGTTGGCCAAGGGATGATAAATAAGTATGATACAAACAGTTCCTTGACACATAATCACCCTTCTCTTTATCTACAAGACTGAAGGACAAGACAAAACAGACCGCCCAAAAAGAGATCGTCCCCATTATGGATAAAGATACAGCTCAATCCCAACCCTATGCCTCTGTCCTTTCATCACATACCTGTATTGTTGATTGCATCTATCACTAAATCACTTCACGGCGTATCAGGTTCACCAGCAGCAGCAGTGACTGCACCCTCCTCTTTGCCCTCCTTCAATATCCCAAACCCTTTACCGACATCTCTCAGTGCACCACCCATGAACCCCCAGCTGCGCTTCCTCTCTCGTTCCTTTGTAAGATATATCCCGCCCCCCACCGAGCTAAAGAGCGAGAACGTTGAGTTACCTACGGCAGAGACATCGCGCGACCCGCGACGAATAGAGGACCGGCGTCGCTCAGTCAGGGCGTCCGAAGGGACGACAGTCGTTGCTGTAGTTGATGGTGGTGGTGATGGTGAACGGGAATGGGAAGAGGGCGTAAGTTTCTCAAGGTCAAAACGAGGTAGCGGCCCGTTTAACTGGGGGAACGTGCTGACGTCAGTCTCGACAGAAAGGCAGTGATGTGTATTGGAAAGGACAACTCACTGTTCCATAATATGCAGCAGCTAGGATAACGGTACCTCCAAACAGACTCTGGGTCGTATGTAGCCAGCCTAAGATCTTTGTAGCCGTGCTGATCCTACCAGTCGAGATAGCAGTGATGGGATGAACCGCAATGCGTTCCAGTATACTGACGAACACAATCTAAATTCCTTATCGATCAGCATTTTCAGAGGAAAACGATAGTAAGGCAAGGAAGGGACATACCTGCAGATACATGACTCCAGCACCGCGTCCTGCACTCTCTCCCATCAGCCCTAGCGTCAGTAAACCCTGGGCGGCGAATCCGAGCAAGCCCGTAATGGACAGCAAGACCATCGCTGACGAGTTGGAAGGGAAGACAAATGGAATCTGAAACATGACTGTAAGTCTACATCATCACGCGAATGTCAGTGTCGGCAAAGGATTGCAGTTTCTATATCTTAGAAACGTACAGCGTTGAAGCAACGACGCAGCAGAATGAGAAATAGGATATGATGTGGAGAGAATGAGCTCGAGTTCCAATAGCAGCAATGACAGTGTCTGCGGAAGAAATGAAAATGAAAGAGCGTGCTAGTTATTAAAGCAGTCCAAAGGGAATTAGAGGCGGGGTGGAAGACTTACAAGCACCACCACCACCTGTAACGCCAACAACCCCACACAGCATTCCCACAAACTTCCTCCATTCTTTACTATGCAGACTGAGCTCGCCTCTTTCGTCCGGAGTGGATCCGAAGATAGCGCTGGGTCGAGCGATGAGGACAACGCCGAAGAGGGATAGAATGGTGCAGAGGATCTGGCGCGAGGTGTAGGATTCGTCGAGGATAAGGTACGACATGATGCATGTCACACAGGGTGTCAGAAATGTGAGGGTTCGAGCGTCCGAGGCACTGAGTATGGAGGTAAAGTAAGTGGTCAGCAACTGTGGAGGGGGTGCAGGTCGTTCGAGCGAGACACCATCATTACCTCAACAGCCCTAGAAAGAAATGAGAATCAAAGTCAACATTTTGTTTGCATGAATGAAGACAAGTCAACATACCCAACCCATTCCACACACCAAAGACCCCGAAGAAGCCAAACACGCCCCTCATTAGCAGCAACCGCCTCACTTTGGGAGGACCCAGTATTGGGTAGGGAATCTTCATGATGTACATCAGAGCTAGACAGATGATCAAGGTTGAGCTGGAACGTAATGCCAGGATCTGTACGAGCCAACGGGAGAAACACCGGAGGTTAGCGATAAAAAAACTGTCTTGCAGTAAAAGGCAAGACAGGTTCAACAGATGACCAGAGAAGGCACATACCTGTAAGGGAGGTATTACTTGGACCCCGGCACCAGCATTAGGCTGTGTCCTATCTAACCTAGCAATTACACTCGACGCAGCTGAATGTGAGCTTAGCTGGGCCAACGGCGACGTTCCCAAGGTACCAGGTGTGTTCAGCACGGTAGTGACAGTGTTCTGTAGTGAAAGCAATAGCTGTCCTAGGCCAATAAGGATGAGGGGCATCTTGAGGATGTGTGACCAGAGGTCAGGCCCGAGCAAGAAGAACGTTCGTAAGGCCCTCAGCCGGATATGAGAGAGATCGACACCAAACTCTTCGGATAGCTTGAGAGAGGGTATGATTGTGACCTGTTCGTATTGCAAGAGCTAATGAGGCTTGGTAGAGACCTGGGGCTGAAGCGTTTGGATTGGGCGGAGCCAGCGGTTAGGGTGTCGGTCAAAGAGTCGCTCGCGATACCTGTAATTGACAACGCGTTATAAGAGCATCAGCACAAGCCAGATGTTCATGCGGAACTAAGAGAGACTGACGAGAGAGAAAGAGAGAGAGCTGGATGAGAAGATGATGGGCTCGTCAGCTGCAGACTTCCCGATTAAAAATCGAACCGCGAAGGTCGTCAGCATCGATTCCCTGCATTCAAGGGGCCAACATGGTTCTACTTACATGATAATTCAACGGCCAGATTATCCAAAATTCTGGTGTCTTTAGGAATGGAATATGACTAGCTGGTTCAGCGACGTCCCAAGAGTAAGAGTGGGGCGGGAGCGCGTTTGTCGAGCCACCCTCAGCGCAGGATTTTCCTGGAATATAAAAGACACGAGAAATACGGTCAGTGTGAAGCATAGAGATATATCTGGATCTCTAATGTTCCAAAAATGGAATTCTTACCAACGGCCAGATGAAGTTGTTGTTTGCTCGACACTTTCCAGGGCGAAACTCGTCCCAACCAGCATTTTACCTTGAATTTTTAGAACTCACCTCAGGTATGGTGTTCAGTTGAATACGAAAGAGGATATTACCCTAATGGCCATGGTATTTTCGTCTTTCACAGGCTGAATGGTATTTCAAGGGTAAAATCAGACGTCCATTTAATATCCCTTTTCCAGTCGTAGCATCGGCGTTTCGGAACGTACCATTAGGCTGAAAGAAGATCAAGATCGTTTTCTAGTAGTTCTGGTACTTTGTCTCATCCAAGACGAATGTCCTCCTTCCTTCCTCTGCCCAACAAATCCACCCCGCCTCGCAAAACCAACTTTTCCCTCCCACTACCTCTGACAACATATTCCCACTTGCCCAACAGATCCATCGAGTTTAATTTATCAGCCTGTTGCCAGTATACTCCTCCCCCAATAGGTGCCTGGCTAGGTGAAGGCTTCGAACGGACCACTTGGAGGGATGAGACAGTGAATGAACACTTGGATGGGTTGGAACTGGCACTGGAGAAACTGGGAGGAGCATTTGGTGGAAAGGGAAGTAGTGGTGAACCTGCCGGTGGTGGTAGAATCGTGACTTGGAGGGGGGTGATGACAAGGTAATCGCGCTGCTCGTCATGAGGGAGAACTTAATTGACCTTTCATTCCTTTTAGGGTTTTGACTGCTCCTTATGAAGATCGTGATAGCTTCTCGCTGAACGTGCTATACGACCCTTCGGACTCCAATATTTACATCGAGATCGCCGAAAAACTCAGCTCTACACCGTGCGTCCTTACCCCTTCAACTCAAAGTCAAGTCAAGGTTACTAACCTTTGATCACTACTAGAAAAGATAAATTTGGTGAAATGCTTATGTATCACGGCTACGCTCTCGAATCTTATTCCACTCGACCATTCCCAACCTCATCATCAGCAGCTTATAAGCCGCCGATACCGTCGCCCTACGCACCGCAACTGAAACTGAATGAAAAAGGCGTGAAAGGTCCCCCAGGATGGGGTGGAGATGTCAACACCAACGTCCAGTGGTGTGTGGTTGTCAAAACGTCGTTGGGTGGGAACAAGCTGATATTAGGTGGTGAAGTTGATTGTTTAACCGGTGCGTCTCCCACTCACTCACTCTACTTCACGTATCTTTTTTTGATACTTCTCATTCTTCCTCGCACGGATGCAGAACCATACAATGGTACGCTTTCATCCTCAATTGAGCTGAAAGCCAACATGGAGATTCGCAACGCCCATCAAGAAGTCCAGTTTGAGAAGAAACTTCTCAAACACTGGGCACAGTCCTTTTTGTTAGGCATACCCACTCTCGGAGTGGGGTTCAGGACGAGGGATGGGATCATGACGAGTTTTCAGGAGTTTCAGTTGAGGGAGATACCGCGGTTGTGAGTTTTTACGTCTCTGTTCGCAGCTCAATTGACTGAGATCTTCCCCTAAAATTGAATCTACCTTTACTGATGACTCTTTATCGATGGCGACAGAGTGAGAGGTAAACCACACGCCTGGGATCCGAACATTTGTCTCGCGTTCGGTGCCCAAGCACTCGAATGGATCAAATCGACCGTCACCTCGTCACCATCAGCACAGTCTACGTCCGACCTTCCTTTAGTCTGGAGAGTTGACTTTGAACCTAATAAAGGCCTGAGTGCGAGGGTGTTGGGGATGGAGGAGAAAGAATGGAGTACGTGGAAAGAAGAGGGGAGATGGGGGTTCTTGAAAGGTAGAACGTAGATATAAAATGAGTATTTTCTTGCTTGTTTGGTAATGAGGGTGCAAGAATAATGGTAGTTCAAGTGTCCACTGACGATCTGAAGCTACCTAAGACTACCTGAGCATGAGAATTTCTGAGTAGAATTGAAGAACACTAGGTGTAACGTGAAGACAATACTTGTATGGATCACATGAAGTGAAAGGGTAATCGAATGGAAGATAAATTGATACTGCATTAGAAGGAGGGTATATAATAGCAACGACCCGGAGGACGAAACCAATACAGAACACATATATAATGTGACGAAACAGCGAAGCTTGAGTGATGCAAGAGAGGGTTTGATTGAACGGCTTGGAGGTTTAAGCAATAACCTATACAAGCGATACTAACATTAATCTCGAAGAAATCAGCATCGGAAGACAAGAATAGTAGACTCACAGCTCTAACCTGAGAAGGAACATCTTTCTCAGTGAACGCTCCAGCGCTTTTCAAAGCGTTGTATTTCTTAGTGTAAAGAGACTTTTTGTATTTAGAATCAGCATCAAGAGTGCCGTGAAGCTTCTCGATGTCCTTGATGAGGGCTTCGATGTCCTTCCAGAGCTGGGCGACTTCAGCGGCGATGTCGGAGCCATTGTTAGGGACGGCGGAGGGCTTGTGTCGTGCTGCGAGACCTCTGTCGGCAGCGGCTTTCAAAGCAGATCTAAGATGGAAAGGGAAAGAAGGGAAGCAATATCAGTATGGTGTCTGGGAAGGAATGGTGAAAAAAATATGGAAACATGAATTGGGGTGAACAAATAGACGATAGAAAAGAAACCGACCTCTCAATGATCTAAAGATAAAGAAGATCGAAGGCAAACAATATCAGAAAAAGGTGCGCATAGAGGGGGTGTGATAAGGCCAAGTGACAGTTTTAAGAGATAGCAATGGTACTAACCTGCTGTCTGGTAGCCTGTTTGAGAGCGCGTGGAGCGACCTTGATTGGGTCAAGGTGGGCAGATACAGTGAAGGCCATGGCAAAGATAGCAACAAAGGCAAAGAAGAAAGTGGAAGCACGCATATTTGTTGAGTTGGTACTGTGTTGGAGATTTGTTTTGATTTTGTGATTTGGCTCTCGTGTGGAGGACTAAAGTTGGATTTCGCCAGGGAAACAGAAAGATTGAAAGGTATGTTGTTGAGAGAGAAGAAGAGAATCTCCTTTTGAAAAGGGTGCTCTGCTTTATAGGGCGGTGGAGCAACGCAAGCGAATTGGCGATGTGAAGGCAAAAAAAAAACAGAGAAAGGAGTTGTGTTTTCAGGGGTGTCTCGCGTAAAAGTGTCCTTTGGATCGGCCAAATAAAGAGCCAGACATGGTTTTTGATAATCATCAGTGTCACTTCTGTGAGCAGAACCACAAGACACATGAGGATCAGCAACGTTTCCGCTCGAGCCTTCGGATGGTGTGTTCATAAAGAGATGGCGGCAAAAAGATGCTAAATACTCGCTGGGTTTCACCATCATACCACACTAATCTCAATAAGGAACCCAAACTGTTGTCTTCTTGACGACTTTGTTTTCAAGGGCGACCTTCGAACTCCTCTTCATTTGGTTGGCCCCTGTGAAGTGTCGCCGACGAAGCGACGAAACTGCGCGGCCCAAGCGCACGCTTGACCCTTTGTTTTGAAAAAGCCTTGTTCTCTGGCACCGAATAGCAGAGATAACCCTTTTCAAGTCTGTCACCTCAAAGATCTGCTTGGATTCTGCTTCCATGTGACTCAGGTCAAGGCCGAGAGCTCTTTTGAACCGTTTCTTTCGATTTTGCTCCTTCTCTTGCTCGTAAGAGATTTCGCCCAAGGCTTTGTGTTGTTTTGCCTTGAACATGTCCATCCTGTCCCTCAATCCCGCACTGAGGTATCGATCTAGACTCAGTGTGTACTGTAGGACCGGAATTGCTTTGTGAACAAGGACAATCACGTCTTCGTCCCATTCCGAATAAAAAAGCTGAGCGTAGGACCAGTTCTTTTCGGGCAGCTCTGTTTGGGAAGGGTTACTCTAGCATCAAATTCTCACTAGATAACTTGCTGTACGATATTCCTACTAGGTAAGCTGCATCGTCGTACCTTCATGAGACGAGCAAGTATCGACTTCTCCTTCCGCGGAGGCAGTTTCATTCGATCGAAAATGGCAGATAAACTCATGGATACAAGGCCGTTACCCACCTGCCCACTCTCAGATGGTGTCGGGGTTTCTTCTGTTCGAGATGTCAACGGCCAACCACTCCCTCTGGGCGAAGCATCGAAGTCTCACGGTGAAGAAACTGGGACGACGACGGAAGAGGCGGAAGAGCAACACGTCAACAAAGGCTTCACGAAGGAGCTTCTTAGGAGGATTCTACACTTTCCACCTAGCTGGTTCTCAGTTGTGAGTGCTTCTGTTCAGATCTAGAGTCACCGACTTTGAGACTGACCCTGTCCCGGTCTCATCAGACAATGGGGACAGGCATCACTTCAATCTTACTACACAACCTGCCTTACAACTCTGAATGGCTAAGAATCATCTCCATTTGCATCTTCGCGCTCAACGTCGGTACGCATTCAGTATCCGATTGCTTACGCTGGTTAGTAACTGACGATTATCTTCATTATTCTCAGTTCTGTTCATGCTATTCACCCTGATGTCGATTGCTCGGTATATCATCTATCCTGAAGTTTTTGGAAAGATGTTACTTCATCCTGTTCAGAGTTTATTCTTGGGAACGATTCCAATGGGACTCGCAACAATCATCAAGTGAGTGGTGCTCACTTCCCTCGACCGTCAGTTTTGAAAAAACTGACATCCTGATATTGTTTTCAACTAAGCATGATCGTATATGTGATGGTCCCTGCGTACGGTCTGAATTGGGCTTACTTCGCTTGGGCGCTCTGGTGGTTCGATGTCCTCCTCGCCTCAGTGATCGGAATGGGTGTCGCCTTTGTACAGTTTACACGACACGAGAACTTCGAAGCCCGGCTCAAAGCTGTATCAGGAATATGGCTGCTTCCTCTTGTTGCTGCCGTCGTTGCGAGTGCTAGTGGTGGAATTGTCGCCAGCGTGTTACCACCGCATCATGCTAGAACGACAGTGATTGTTTCGTGAGTCCTTCGGCTTCTGCTACCTACAATGAATATCACTCACACCTGGATTTTTTGTTGCTAGATATTTTGTCTGGGGAACTGGCGTACCTTTCGCATTCTTCATCTTTCCACTTTACTTCTACCGCCTAACAATCCACCACCTTCCACCAAAAGCAATGATCGTCTCCGTCTTCCTGCCCGTAGGTCCCTGTGGTCAAGGCTCCTTCGCAATCCTTCAACTCGGAAAAATAATCCGCAAGCTGGCTTATGAAGACAATCTCTCACTGTCGGCTGTACGACCGGTGGTTGGTGTGGAAGACGCTAAGATCATTGCGAGTGCGGTGTATGGCGTCAGTTTGGTCGTTGGGTTAATCCTGTGGGGTGTTGGAATGTTTTGGCTGATCATTGCTGTCAGATTGAATATTCGTTTTCCTTTCAGTGATTGTCTCGACTAACGCCTGTTCATACTCCAGATCGTATCTGTCATTGATATCCGTCGCCAAGGTCACATGGACTTCAACATCGGTTTTTGGGGAGTACGTCTCAAACCATACTTGATCTAAATTGATTCGAAAAAAAGTGCGGGCACTTACGACTGTGCACTGCACTTACGACCCTTGCAGTTTACCTTTCCAATTGGAGTCCTTGCCGTTGCAACTAACACGCTCGCAACCGAGCTCTCATCAGAAGCGTTCAAAGTCTTTGGAACTATCATGTCACTAAGTGTTGTATTGCTTTGGCTTTACGTTGCCAGTTGGACTGCTCAGAAAGCGTTCACTGGTACTATGTGAGTATGATTTCTCTTTGGAGCCAATTAATTTCGATCTTACTGATGCTGCGATGGAACTACAGGTTTATAGCTCCTTGTCTTGGTCCTTCAGGTCAACCGCCCACGAAGACTAAGGCCAAAGCTGCACTTGCCTCAAAAGCTTGATCAACGCCTTGTTCCCGCATATGTTTCAATCCCCAATGTACATGAATATAATTGCTATCAACATATCTCAATGTGGTGTACCCGATGAAATGCCTATCTACACAACAATCTCATTTTTCAATTCAACAAAATAACACCTCAATTCCCATCACTTAACTCATCTCGCTTCAAACCCCCCTCATCAACCCACTAAACAAGAACCCCGTACTCCTCTTTCTTGACCTTCTGTAAGCACTGCTATTCTCAATGATAACCTCGCCAGTTCGGAATGGAGAGGAGGAAGCGGTGGCTAAAGTCGCCGCAGAATCGCATCGACGGCGGTAGTGGAACGAAGGCTTAGCTTCATTCTCCCCATTCAGACAAGGCGAGAGCTGTGTAGTGACTGATGTCGGGCTTGGGAAAGGCGAGTTGCCTGGAGTAAGGAGGAAGGAGGATAGGCCGCTGGACGTGTCGGAGGAAGTGAGGATGGATGAAGTACACAAGGATGCACTCTTAGTGCGAGCGAATGGGTGTATATCTTTCGAAACTGGAGGAAAAGGAAAACCGAAAGTCGATAGTTGTGGTAGGAGCGGTGAATCCTCGACCAACTCAGCTGCCGTCGAAGCTGGTGCAAGAGATTCAGTGTCACTCTGAAAGTGTCAGATGTTCTTCATCAATATAGATTACTAGACTGATAGCTACATTTTATGGACTTACGAGGTCCTCAATCAACCAGCCTGTTTCTTCATTCGTCACGCCAGCAGCGACAACGTCAACCGCGCTTTCGCCCTTCTTGATCAATAGGTGTGTCGAATCGTTTCTCCTTAACGAGTTACCCCCCTTCCGAGTTGAAATTAGCCCAAGTTTAGTCACTGAGCTACCAGGCGTCCGCAGTGCTAGCTCATCGTCTCCAACGGTCGAACCGAACAGTAACGTCTGTGCGCCTCTTCGACGACGCGCACCCTCGAAATCCTTGGAGCTGATACCAGATCGTGTCCTACTGCGGTTGTGGATGTAAGCAGACTTGTCGAATGAAGAAGATGACTCTCTTGGCAAGTTTAAGGAAGCTCTTTGTGGTGTCCTATTCTCAGTCGGGAACGGCAAGCGTCGAGGAAGGATCGTCTGCTCGAACGAGACGACTAAAGTTCCCGCTGCGCTGGATCCTGCGAGGTTGTCCCATCCTGCCGATCCCAACCCGTCGAGTGTCGTGGATTTAAGGTTGTCGACTTTGGGTGGTGAGTTGGTTGAAAGGCGTTTGCTATTGTTGGCCGAGCGAAATAGACCAGGCCACAGTTTCCAACGTTTGGGTTTGGGTTTAGGCTTGAGAGATGAGTGTCGCGTGAATGCAAATCCCATCTCTAGGGGATGTAAAAATAAAAAGGAAGTTGGATGTAGAAGAAGTGCGGAATTTGTGGGAAGATACTGATACAGACTTCTATAGATATGAAGTGATTGGCTTGTGAAGAGAGTGAGTGAACTTTGAGGGAATGTATATAAAAGGGTTTTTTTTTTTACAGTGTTACAAAAATGTGAGAAAAATCGAGACCTACAAACGCGGTTACTTGGAATGGCGTCGCTACTGGTCGAACCGAAGAAACGGTATCGCACAGAAAAAAAACGCCCGTTACTTGCCTCTGTTCAATGCACGTGAAGGTTGTACATAAATCGTCCTTTTCGCTTTCACTTTGTACTCCCAATTGATATGTTAGACTTGAGGTGTAATGCTCATTTGCCTAGCTATCCTCGACTCGGCGCGATCTCTGGGAAATAAGGTTGACAAGTGCAAAATGTTCTCGCTATCAGTGCTGGACGAATCAGCGAAGAAAGTGAAACAGACTATTTTACTCAAAGTAATAGCCTCCCCTGCGATTAGGATGAAAACTCAAAAACCCTGATTCTCTCACTGTCTTTCTGTTTCTCTTGCACCGCCGCCATGAGGTAACAGAGTTGTATGATGAAGATACGAGTGCTTGAAGCAAGTTGGTGGTTAAAATTTGATATGAATGAGTCTCGACTCTTCATTTTTTGTGAGTTGAGTGTTTTGAAACGTCAGGGTGGGTGATGACATTTGCGATGCATGCAAACTCAAAGTAGGTCGCAGGCGTTTGATGAATGTGATCCCTGCTATAAGAAAGGACGAGTAGAAACTTGAAACTCAAATAAAGAGGTCAGTTATCGTCGTCATATGAATCCCTAAGAAGTCCCGTTATCCTAGGAAACTGATCCCGAAGGGCAAAATCGTGCAGGCGTTGTGTTTATTTTTGTGCTTGCGGGGAGAAAGTGAGCTCTCAGAGCGACTTGCTAAGTTTGTGTACTCATCTCAGCATTTATCATCCCTCTGAGCTGATTTCTTATAGAGGTTCAACACTGACACAGGTCCTACTTACACTCATGATTAGGCAGTACAAGCGCTCGAATGCCAATCGCAACACACCATCCATCTCAATGGTCACCAAATCTCCTTCACCCCTTTTTCTTTTCCTCTCTTCTATTCCGTTCGTCTCAGGTTTTCTGTCGAGTCGAGTAATGCAGGCGGCGCAGGAGTGACTTTGCGTGATCTAAGTCACGACCGTGACTAACGTTACAAACCGTTACAGCAGCTCTGCCCTGGCTTCTCGAGGCGAAACTGTGCAGCTCTGCCCCTTGCTTGTTTCATCCAATTTCTACTGAATATCAAGAGGCAGAAAAGATTGTTTCGAGTGAATGAATCAGCCTGGATAATTTTCTCTGCCCTACGTGCTACTCAAGCCGTGAGAATGTGAATTCAGTTCGCCATGTTTGACATCCTCCGCCGTGCCGAATTTCCTCTCCGCCGAGATCACTCTTCAGATCGCTCCAAGCGGCTCGACCAGAGCATCTCTATCTCTTTGCTCCAGCTGGCTTTCATCCCACTCACTAGTGGCCGTCAAGCGCCTCTTTCACCTCTCCGCACTCCTCGACAATAACCATCAGCCGCACCTCCTTATCAACGGGAGCGCTTTGAATATGCGTCTTCCGATCCTTGCTTTTGCTTGCACTTTGAGGCTCGGCTTACATCTCCGGCAACCACCGTTACGAGTGTGGGAAGGCCCTATTTACGGTGTGATGGGATCTAATACGGTCATTTTCCCTTCTGCCCAGTTGCTTGAGTTCCCTGCGTAGTTACTATTCAGTTGAACGGTCATACGCAGCATCTTTGGGGAAAAAATAAACCTGGAGGATTGCTATCGCTTTGCGTAATGTGTTTATCAACGTGTGGCGTCGCCCCTGGCGTCATGCTGACTCGTGATCTCCTCCCAAGGCTAAATAGCAACGGATCTCTCTCGATTAGTCCTCTTCTCTCTCTCTCTCTCTCCAACCACCATCTTTCTCATCAAAGTCCTTCAAATCTCCACTTCTTCCAAAGATGATCCCAACTACAGTCCGAATGGTTGCTCGAACCCAAGCGCGAATGGTCTCGCGATCAGTCGCTGTCCGTGCGGAGCAGCCCCTGCAGTATATGTCCCCAGAGCACAGAGGGGAGCAGTACAGTTCCCATCCTGATCTCCATGGAAAGCATTACGACCAGTGAGTGGGCATCCTTTTTCTCGAGAGAGAAAGTGGGTAAGGATCGTGAGTTGGAGCGGATCGCTGATTGATACCACCCATTGTTGCAGCCCATCCAAGGTAGCTGCTCTGATCAACCCCAAAGCTAGGTCCGATTATAGAATCAGAGCTTCGTTGAATAGTGAGTCGCTTTGCCCTGCGATCTTGGTAGGGATCGCTTCATCAGCTGACGAAACCCCATCTCCGCAGGTGTTCCCGTCGAAGCTCGTCCATTGCTCGCCATGGTTGCACTCGCTGTTGGTATGGGAGTTGCTGCGATTGGTCATGAGCGTAAGTTGTTGGCTCATCTCTCCACTCTCTTGTATGACAATGTCACCATGAAGCTGACGGCTACCTACTCCTCCTTCAGTCTACATGGACCCAACTGTAAATCGTTCTTCTGAGCTCTTTTTGAATACTTCTTCGAAACTGAAGAAATTTACTTGTTTCCTTTCTCTAGCT
The DNA here is from genome assembly GCA_014825775.1 of Krasilnikovozyma curviuscula. NCBI lineage: Eukaryota > Fungi > Basidiomycota > Tremellomycetes > Cystofilobasidiales > Mrakiaceae > Krasilnikovozyma > Krasilnikovozyma curviuscula. Next base: position 119,939 of record MVAQ01000014.1, on the reverse strand, counting down.
TCGACCTTGGCTCAAACGCTCCAAGGCGAACGAGCGTGCCGTCTATGAGGGCCGCGAGAAGCCTCTCTGGTGATTGGTAAGTTCGCGTTTCCTCATTAGACTCTATTTTCTTCCTTTCGGGGCTTTTGGGTCAGATTGCCGTGAAGCTGTCAAGTAAGGAGCTTGGCGGCTGATGGAATGACATCTAGAGTATCTGTGTATTTACTCGAGAAGCCGCCTTAAGCAGAGCATTTCTTATCTTGATTTCTCTAATTCTAATCGCTCACTCTAATTCTGTGTTCAAGTGTTCTAATGCCCGTTTGCTACTCTGTTTCCAGATTCTTCTCTCGCCTCGTCCCTCGTCGACCCACTACAAGAGTTCCATGGACTTACACACTTCTAAGATATTTGTAATCACGTAAATAGTACCGAAATATATTTGTATGTAACACAGTTGCTAAGAAGTAGTGTCGCTGCCAGAAGAAATACGAATGGAATTGCGAGGGAATTTGCGAAGAAAGTTCAAGTCGTGTTTTGTTTCCAGCTCTCATATAGGTATAATCTATTCAGATTGCGACTAACATTATCACATGTCATAAAACTATAGATACAGTTTTTCAGTTCTGATACGCAGGCGGGCCAGGCGTCTCTGGCACGACAAACTCATCCTCCACCGTCGGCGTGACAGCTCTTCGTGGTCTCAAGGGAGCTGTAGTCGTCGACAGACCACCACTCAACCCCCCACCTGAGATAGGTGACCTCAAATCCTCATCATCTGCATCCGGCGACGTACCCCGAACTCGCACTCCACTGCCTCCCATGCCTCCAGCCAGGCCAGACGGTTTGCGCTTTCCAAACGCACCCGCGTTGATCCGTTTTGGACCTGTGCTGTGCGCTGAGTCATCTGAGTAGGTTCGTGGAAGGGGTTGTCCCCCAGGCGAGCCTCTTCCTCCAGTCGTGCCAGCTGTGCCGGAGGAATTATGAGATCCGTCATCGCTCGTTGATGAGATGATTGCCGCAGCTGTGGGCGATGTATATGAGGCCTCATAGCCCCCATCTTCTTCCTTCTGATGGTGGTTTACCGAATGTGTGGATGGAGCTTGGATGGTTGGTAAAGGGGGGACAACGCCGCGTAAATTCTGGTTCGAATCCTTTTTAACAGGACGAGGGATCATGGAGTGTCCAGCTGTTGGCGAGGTAGGTGGCAACTGTTTGGCTTGAGTCACAGGGCTGGTCATTGGCGATTCAAATTGTTGACGGCGATGTTGGGAGGGAGTGACTCCAGACGACGAAACGAACGCCAAGTTGTCCATCTCCCTTTCTACTTCCCTCTGGGCAGCAGACAAAGCCAGAGAATTCTCATCGGTGTTGATGGCGTGAAGAGGCGAAGGAGGCTGATGATGCTCAGTAGCAACAATGTCGGAGGTGTCCGTCGCGATGGGTGCCAGCGGCGAAGTGAGGGAGGTTGTTCGAGGGGATGGCCTCAGAGGAGAAACCGCCGAGTCCGTTGCAGGTGAGTTTGAGTCAGAGTTAGAGAGATGAAGTGGTAAATTGTTGTCGTACTGGGATTGTGATGTTGGAGGAGCATAAGCTGAAAATGAAGAAAGAAAATCAGTGACTACATTCTTGGCGTCATCCCGTAGATGTAAAGCCGGATGAACATACTATATGTGAATTCTTTATCTCCATTGGAATGTCTGTACTTGTCGCCAGCTGGTGTTGAAGGGGTAATAGGACCAGTATTGGAGACTGAAGCAGCAGCGGCGGCGGAGTGGGAAGCTAAAGCGTCCTGATTCCAATTGGGACCTTTCACGACGGAGTCTGTCATGGCTGCTTGTGTAACAGGCACGACAGGCGCATGAGCGGCCACGATGGGAGTCGTAGTCTCAGTTGGTGAAGCAGCAGCGTAGGAAAGGTAAGTTTCAGGTTCTTCACCTAGCGACACTACGCTTCCCCTCCACGCGTTGGATTCAGCAGCTGGCGCTTGCAGACCGCCAACCACGGCCGGTGAATCAACTTCTGGAATTGTTTCTTCTGATGTTGGTGGTGGGACAGTGATTGCTGGTGGTGGAATGAAACCCTGAGACGTGGATCTGTTGCCGAAGCCCATCGAGAGGCGTGAGAGGCCGAGTGAAAGTCGCTTAGCAGCTTTACCCGATCCAGTTGATTCTTCCTGCTTAGAATCATCCGAAGAAAGTGACAGTTCTGGCAATCTTGGTGGCCCACCTAATGCAGTTCTCAAGTTTTCCTCATGTTGCAATCTCTCCCTTCTCTGACCTTCAGTCTCCTCCTCGTCCGCATCTACTTCCCCACTGACGCCTCTGACTTCTGGAGTATTGTATGAGAATGCAGTTGTTTGTGCTGGTGTAGTTCCAGGTAAGAAAGACGGTGTCTCTTCATCCTCTCTCCCGATGTGTCGAACCCCCCCACCCACAGCGAGTGGCAGCTCAGGATCGTCACCAAAATCAGCGTAATGAGCGAAACTCTCAATTCCTGAGACAGCCGATCCATTCCTTTGAAGAGTGTTGGGACCGACGCCCAGTCCACTCGCTCCAGCATTGAGGTCACTCATCGTCTTGTGTGCAATTTCGGGTGCCGTTTCGAACTTAACTTCTGAAAGGCATCGTTTGGCTTCCACCACGAGGCCATCGGTACGCTGGCGTTCGGTATCAGGATATGCTGGACGTGGTAGGCCTGGCGTTGAAGTGACTGTTGGGATTGAAGCTAACACAAGTTTTCCAAGTTCACCAATGATGGTTGCTTTCTCAGAGAACTCGAGTAAGGAGGAGAATTTGAGGTGAAGAGCTCGGAGAGCTTTCAAGCATGGATAGAGAGCATCAGCGATAGAGCCAATTTGAAACAACGCAAGCGTAGCTTGCAGTGACTGGTAACTCACAGGCATGACGTTTCAAAGTTGAGAGTGAAGCCTCAGTCTGAACTATTTCAGTGTCCAACTTTAGTTGGAAATCAAGCAGATGTCAGCACGAGACAAGGGCGTGAGACCAGAGAACTGATCCGCAGTCTTGAGCTGGCGCGACCATAACGGGAATGGAAATTCTCACTTCTCTCATTTCTCCTCTCAGGCCCATAAGCAACTCTGTCTGAGCAGGTAAGTTCTTGTTCTCTGCTGTCATCTTGACCAATTTCTTCTCTGCTGCGTCTGCCTTGGAACCGACGTTAGACCGCCTAGACCGCAGGGAAGACAATGCTTCCTCCATAGTCCGAACTGAGACATGAAACGCAATCACTTAGTCTACAGAGAATAGAACTGAAACCCTGAAGAGAGAGATTCTCGATGGGAAACTTACTGTCCTTATATTCGACTCGTCCTGCAGCTGCCCTCGTCGACCAGCAGGACTCAGCATCACCCAATAACGACAGCAACTCCGCACACTTGCTCAGCACATCATCTAAATCATCTCCTTCTCCCTGAGCCCAAGCTGACAGCGCCGTCGCAGCCTTGGATGTGTCACCTGCCAGGGTCGACGTAGCGGCAAGGATCGACTTCTCTGCAATGAGCAGGTTGCTCAACGGCCTCAACGACGACGGACCTAGTGCTGGCAGAATAGATGTATGGGCAATACCTATGGAGGTTCACATCGGCGGTTAGAAGACTGCCAGGGGAAATTTGAGGACCAGGAGGTGAAGAGGTTAAGCAGACGAACCTGCTTTCGCTTTTCCCAGTAAACCCCTCTTGGATCCTCCTTCACCCCCCGCAGTTGATCCGGCACCATTCTGTGAGCTCGAGCTCGCTATCCGAGACGTCGTATTCCTTCCTAACATGTATTTTCCTAGGACGTGTTTTGGCGGTTTAGTGCTAGGGCGGAACTCAAAAAAGGCTGTGACAAGCAAGGGGCGGCAGCGGTGACGAGTGTCTGATGGTGGCGAAGACACATGCAGAACATAATAGGGAGGAGACAATATAGAAGAGCAAGGCCTTTATAATAGAAAGGGAAAGGTGGTATGAATACAGTGAAAGAGATGATATCTACGATTGTGGTGAAGAATGTGAGAAAAAGAGAAAACTTTGAGAAAACGAGTTGGAAACATAGACATCGGTCTGTGATGAGATTTCATCTGAAGCCCGTCTACTGAGACTTTTGACTTATTGGTTCAAAATATGGAGCTAGAGCCTTTTAATCACAGTTGTCTGCCCGGCTTCTCCAAGCTCTTGGTTGCTTTCGAAACGCTACCAGTGACGAGCCGGTGATTTATTGATTCTGGACGATGTTGACGTGAGAAGCGCAAGCCAAGTGGGACCCTGCGCTTCATGAGGACGTCGATCCTACACTTGGGTATGTATTCAAATAGAGAGCACTCGTGATCGGCGGGGTGATGATGTGAAACTGATGCGATGCTGAGGAATCCACCTCACTGATCTCCAGCGCGCGGCCATGCCTTCATCCCACGATTCTTGACGAGCTGTCGAGAGATCAGCACTCTGGACTACTATGCAGTATAAAGGGAATTAATGGCGCTTAGCTGCCTACCTAGAGGCTTTCCTCCCGTCGAGCTCAATCGTCTCGACCCAACATCCAGAGAAACGGAGCTGAGCCAGTGCCCTCGATGCGATGTGAACTTGAGTTTTCAAGGAACTGCGATTGGGCAGAGACTCATATCATACCATATCATCGTACTGGCCTCTAGTGTGACACCAGCAGATGGCCGTTTGTCCCATCTCCACGTTGTATTTAGTCTGCGCCAGACTTTTCGCTGTGGTGGCAAGTTCGTCGGTCAGTCAGTTCGTCACGCAGCGCTCTCCTCTGTCGTTCCTTCGACCCACCCTTCATCCTTTGGAAAAGCAATCCATTTGCCCATCATGTTTATCATCGTAAGATCCTATCATATTCTCACATTTGATAGAGTAGATTCTAGAACTAACGGTCCTCACCTCAAAAATCTGTTTGGGATTTGGTGATGGAATGGCGTAGAACTGGTTCATGGACATCCTCACCCAGCTTGGTACGTCCCTCCGTTCACTGTGCTCTCTGTACTGAATATGGCACTAATGGTGCTTCTTGTTGTTGTGGTGTTCTTTTGCATTGATCTGGTTGGGGCTGCTGAACGACAGGGTTGATGAACAAGAACGCCAAAATCCTCTTCTTGGGTCTCGATAACGCTGGAAAGACTGTGAGTTCCTCTTCATTTTCAGGGCTGGGACCGCAGAAGTATTATCTGGAGTTGAGGGGGCTGCACGATAAGTTAGAGAATGACTGGGATAGGCTCGCTTGCTGTGACTTCCTTAGAAATTGTATGGCTAGCGGCTTTGAACAGGTGAAGCGAAGATATGTATGATCAAAATGGATCATTTTTGGAGTTCTTGTTTGTGGTGGAGGGTAATACAGATTGTCGTGAAGGAATGTAGGTAGAGGACAGTTCGACTGTCCTCCTCTCATTCCTTCTTCTTCTCCGTAAAAGCTCTGCTCTGTCTACTACACTTTTCAATCATCACAGAACCTTGTTCATACAGGTTCTCGTTTGTATTTCTGAATCTCTTTCACTGGTTTCTTTCTCATACCAACGGAACTTGATGCGCTGACACCTTCTTCTCGCATATAACCTCAGACGCTCCTGCACATGCTCAAGAACGACCGTCTTGCAACTCTCCAGCCCACTCTGCACCCCACATCCGAAGAGCTTGCTATCGGTAACGTCAAGTTCACAACGTATGACTTGGGTGGCCATCAACAGGGTATGTTTGGTCGTCTTTCTGAAGAGTGAAGGGAGGGAGGGCCATCGTGTCACAGAACGATCACAACTGCAGCTTTTACTAATGAATCTCCTTATATTTTTATACTTAAAATAGCTCGTCGTCTCTGGAGAGACTACTTCCCTGAAGTAGACGGTATCGTCTTCTTGGTCGACTCAGCGGATGTGGAGAGACTCCCCGAGTCGAAAGCAGAGTTAGATGCCTTGTTGGGTATTGAGGAATTGTCAAAGGTGAAGCTTTCCTCTAGTTTTGTTTCTCTTGATCGTCGGCCTATGGTGTACACTAGGCGCAAAAGCACTGACACTGTCCATCTCACACCCTCACCCACTTTGTAACCCCACACTTCCAGGTTCCATTCTTAGTCCTTGGAAACAAGATTGACGCTCCAGGCGCCATCTCTGAGGATGAGCTAAGAAACGTAAGTTTTCGTTACTTCGGCACTTCTAAATCTTCCACCTGGCGGTCCACTGACTGCTCGCTTCCACGATCGTCATCACAATTGATCCTATCTTATTATCATTCAACTTGGTCTACTTTCTTGTCTCTTTTCGTTGACCTGACTTAGTCTCTTGGTTTATACCAAACGACTGGAAAGGGCAAAGTTCCCCTTAACGAAGGTGGCATCAGAGCCATCGAGGTCTTCATGTGCAGTGTCGTCATGAGACAAGGTTACGGAGAAGGCTTCAGGTGGATCTCCCAATACGTCTAATTGTGTCCCTCCAACGTAAGTCTGCTCTGTTTCTTCGCCCCAATTGAGCAACTTCAAATGCTGACTCGTGGGTCGATTATTATTATTTTTTGTCTTTTTCACTCGCCAGTCGCATCTTTCTATATATAATTTTCTCTTTCTACCCTTGTGACAGGCTCTCTTTGCAATAACTTTAGGTCCTTTTATCGCTATCGGGCCCCTAGCATCACACAATCATCATTGTCACTCCCCCAGACCTACCTCTTCCCCGCCGCTTCTCATTCCATACAATCCCTCGTCACCTTCACATACTTTGATACCTCCCTATCTTTGCCTCCGTCTTCTAAATCTTAAGGCTTGCTCGCAAGGCATTAACAACAGAGAACTCCAACGCGTGGCGGTACCGGTGACGATGTTTTGAAACTTCAAAGCTCCAACCCAATGAGAATCTCGTCGCCCTCCTGACCGCCACTTTTAGCACGTACTAGAAGTAACAAATTCGAATCATGTTTACCTCCTCTGTTCGTTCAACCTCACTCAGTACCGTATGTGCTCGAAGGACGTTCTTCAGCGGTTCCCAAAGACAAGCATCTGTTGTTGGAGCCGTCAAATCTGTGAGTCCTAACTTCTATACTTCGTTATCAAAAGTAATCAATGATACAGTTGAAATGTTGTTCAGACGGTGAAAAGGCTTGGTAAACCCTTCGCACCGGATTACGATCCACCTGAAAAAGAAGTAAATTTCTATACACTCAAATAATGCGCTCTTTTCGTCTCAATCTTCTCATATATATCCCAACTTAAATTTATATTGTATGTTGTAGGTGCAAAACCCTAACTCGTCGAAGGCCCAAGGCTCTACGACCGACAAAAACACCACATACAAGCCTGAAGTGATGAACCGCCAGGTGCCCGACGCAAAGACGACGGGGACAGGCGTTCCTAATCTTGAGAAGGATGAATTAAAAACCACTGCCAAGGACTTGGTGAAGAAGTCGAAGAAGGTTTGGTCCGGGTAGATGAGATGGCGAAGGTGAAAGTTGAAACGAGCAGAAATAACTGTGAATCTGTGTATCCATATTTCTATACAGTCTATCACGAGCATATTTTTTATCAGCTTTCAAGCTAAGTATCCTTCAGCTAAGAGTTCGCGCAGATCAGAAGGGCGCGTGGTGTGAAGAAGAATGTAAACTGAGATAATTTCGTTGGGGGAACTCTACCTGTGTGAAGACACATTGATAACAGATGATAAGAACTTTATCTTCGTTCGAAAGAGCGGAAAATCAAAGTGATTTTGTGGAAACGGGGTAGATACTAAATGGGGGTATAAGGTAAATTGAAGAATGATTGGGCGTCATTGATACAAAATGTTAAAAGAGATGTGATAAACTGAGAATAGAATTTGAAATGGCAAAAAGGAAGAAGGAGATACAATGAGAGACTAGAGCTTTAGTTCTTGAAGGACTCTCCTTGCTAGCATCTGATATTGCCAGCCATTGCCACCAGCACGGCGGAACTGTATTCCATGCAATGGGAGCCAAGGCACCTGTCAGGATCAAAGGAGTAAGTCACTTGGGCAAAGGAGATTTAAAGGGTCTTTGAGGAGCTCACTTTGATGACATTGATCTCAAATCTCACAACGAGATCATTCTTGTTCGCATTACCACTTTTTCCATTGTTGTTGTACATCCAAGCATCAACTTCATCTTCCTGCCAACTAGAAGGCTCTCCCCCACCGCCACCACTGTCCAACTGAGAAGTTTTTGGACCAGGAGCAGGCGAAAGTGGTGGCGACATTGGTGGGAGGCCGCCGTTAAGGCTGGATATAGGTTCGGGTGATAGAATTGAGGGTATATTGATTGAATTTACAAGATCATCATTTTGTTGTTGTTGTTGAGCAGTAGTTGATATCGTTGGAGTTATAGGCGCTTTGTTGTTTAACAGAGAGAGTGAAGATTTCTTCTTTTTTACACCTCGCACAGTTTGTGCGTTGGTGCTGCTGTCGGCGAGGTTGAAATTGGAACCGCCTGGAGTTGGAACAACTTTAGAGAGGTCTATTGAAGGGACATGCACACATTCAAATCCTCCTTTAATTGGTCTGTACTGGATTCCGATTCGATCCAGTACTCGTTTTATGTCTTCGCTGAGAACAGCAGGCGACTTGGTGGATGTGGTCGCAACACTGCAAAAAGACCAGAAATCAGTCACAGCCTCATTCTAGAAATAGCGGTGAAGCACACCTGAAGAGGCCCTTCATGTAGATTGGCTTGAAGTCTGAAGGTCCAGTAGAGGCCTCACCGATGTCCTCCACCCCATCGCTGACTCCATTACCTTCATCAGCCGTTCCTAGCCACTGACCATGTTCTCCCGCCTGTTCAGGAGGTCTGACATTGGTCGGTGTTCGAGAAACTTGAGAGGACCGTCTGAACCCACCACCACCTGTTGTACCTGAACGATTGACGGACCCTCCGATCGACACTCGCCTCTCGCTACGCCCACCGTTAGATTCAAAGACGGTGCTAGCGCGCTTATGAGATGACGAGCCACTGGTAACACCGCTTGGTGAGTCGATCGGAGCAGACAGTGAGGTCGGAAGTGTGTTGAAGCCTTTGCTGAGATTCGGTGAGCGAGAAGACAGCTCGGAGCGTTCACTGTCCGCTGTTGCTGGTCGGGACGATGATGGTGTACGCAGCCCCACGTGGAGGGATTGCCGTTTAGGTGCCTTCTTGTCTCTATCCTCTGGATGCCGGCCCAGGATAGAACCAAATCGCTTAACGAAGCCAGATCCAGGTGACGTGCCCAATTCCTTCGACGGCGAATTTTGCAGATCAGGTACGGGTCTATTTTCCTCATCATCGGTAGAGGAAAGGATTGTTGGGAGTGCTGTCGGAATAGCCGGACGATGGACTGTCGTTGGAGTTGTTGGAACAGATATCGGAGCTGAAGGGGTCTCGAAAACGGTCTGAGGACGAGAGTTGAAGGTAGTTTGACCAGCTGAAGCAGACTGAGGAATAGGCATAGCCTCCGAGAGGGGCCTTGGGTTCGAAACCAGACTCTGACTTCGTCGGTGGGTGGCCGCTACCGGTGCTTTAGGTGTGACAGCTTCGGTGCCTTGAGGGAGACCCATGCCGATCGAGGGCGTTCGACCGTGCGATGAAGTGGATGCAAGAACAGCCATGGCCTCCCCACTATCCCTCGTCCTCGGCTGGGCAGCAGTAGCATTGACTCTTGACGTCGCTTCGGCAGGACCGATCTCTCGCGAGAGCGGGGACTGAACAGACGACGCTGGCGCAGGCAGTCGAGGGAGGTGCATGCTGTAATCTGGACCTGATGAGGGAGACAAGGCAGACTGCACTGCGCTAGGAGAATTGAGGTGGCCATTTGCAACGGATGTAGCAGCTGTTGCAGGTGTTGTTGGTATGCCCTGTTCAGCAACGGGACGCGTGAGGGAGATTTCAGAAGAGGCGAATTTTCCAGGACCATAGACCTTCTCCCTCTCCATCTTTTCGCGAACCAAGTAGTAGATAGAGATAAGCGGGTGGAAGCCTCTTGTTGGGTCCAGTGGTTCTTTGGCGGTCTCCTGCTGGGGACCATGTGAGAGCGACTGGGTGTTGTGCCCATTCACGCTCGGGTGGGAGATGACAGGGTTAGATTTTTCCTCCTTGGGGCTTCCCGCGAACAGCTTTTTCCTGTAGAAGTCAAAGCCAGAGAACCTCTTGTTTTTCTTCGAGGGTGAGTCGTTCTGGGAGGACGAGTCGCTCATGACGCCAATACTAGAAGTTGAAGGCTGACCAGCACCGAGACCGAGGGACGAGTTAGAACTTGCATTCTTCCAAGGTTCCTTCAGGTGGCCATGTCTCCTGTCGTTCCATGCACTCAGCACCGTCTTGTACTCTTGACTCTCCAGTACCTCAATCAGCCGGTCCTCAATCTCCTCCTTGGTTCCAAATTCGAACCCCACCATACCTTCGAGAACAGATTGGTCGAGTTCATCAACTACTAGCGGTTCACGGTTGATGAGATAGGTGTCTGGAGGGCCGTCAAAACCTTTGACCATCCACGGGTGTGCCATAACTTCAGGCAGAGTTGCTCGATAAAGGGGGTTGGTGACCAACATCCTGCAGAGCAGATGCTTACATTCTAGCCATGAATAAAACACAGATCAGTGCAAATGCAAGACGGGTGGTGTCATCGAACCTGAAAGAGAACAGAAACTCACCAGCACTCAACCAAGCAGGGTACTCGACCTGACCCCTCTTGATCTTGGCATGCAATGCTGGCATGCTCTGATCATCGAACGGCACCTTTCCACAAACGAGCACATACAACACAATCCCGAAACTCCACACATCCACCTCTGGACCGGTATACACTTTGGCGTTGAGCAGCTCCGGCGCGGCAAAATAGAGAGAACCGCAAAAGGTCGATAAGTGTGATGCTGGCGAGTAGAGGTTCGACAAGCCAAAGTCAATGATTTTGATGTTACCAGTGTTACAAATGAGAATGTTTTCAATCTTGAGGTCTGTACACACATATACGTACATGGCGATGTGAAGGAAGGGACGTCAGCATTATGTATTGGAAGTTTCTGAATACAGATCTTCAGATTACATATAGCATGAACTCACCTCGGTGGACTATACTGTTCTTATGACAGTACTCTAACGCGCTCCCGATCTGCCTTGAAAACTTCCTGGCGGCCCTCTCCCTCAGTCGCCCGTGACTAATAATATAATCGAGCATCTGTCCACCACTGACGTACTCAAACACCATGTAGTAGTGGTTCTGATGTACAATCATCTCGCTCATGCCGCATATGTAAGGATGATGGAGCAGCAGCACGATCGACGCTTCCCGGATCGTCCGGACTTCTTTCGAGTGCTCCTTTGCTACGGCCTTGGCGATGAACGATTCCGTAGCTGGTGGTGTTGGTGGTTGCGTTCCATCAGGATTCAGCGGGGGTGCTGGAGGCTTGAAAGAAGAGGGTTGGTTGCGGGGTATGATTTTGATTGCGACTTTGCCGCCCGTAGAGACGTGCACGCCAAGTTTTACTTTACCCATCGATCCCGCTCCCAGGGTCTTTCCGAGAAGGTAATTTCCTAGCTGGCGCTGCTTGGGTTTGCGGATGGGGGGAGCAGAGGACATTGTTGAGGGGTGGTGGTGAGAGGATGGGGAGGCTTGGTGCTGCGACTGGGGGGATGACTGGTGCATTGAAGAAGGTGTCTGCTTCGTTGGCGTATTTGTCAGCCTACAATGAGATTGAGTGCAAGCAGCGATTAAATGAACAAAAAGAGGTCAGTGTCCTTGTATTTTTAACCACAGTCGCAGAGCGTCACTCACCCATTCTGCCGCCTTTGGTCGTCACTCCTATCCTGACTGGAGTCCCTGTTGGCAGAAGGAGGTGAGACACTCATATCATACCTGTCATTATTGCCGTTGTTATTGTAGTAGTTGTTAGTGTTGTGTGAGGGTACGGCATAGTCAGCAAAGGGCACGGGCGAGGTCGAGCGACCATCGACGACAGATACGACCATGCGAGGTTGAGGAGGTATCGATTGGCGTTTCATTGACGGCGGTGGGAGTGTATACGATGGAGGGCCAAACCGAGGAGAAGTTGGTGTCCGGCGAGAGGCACGAGGGAGGTAAGGGTAGTTGTTTGAGTTTGGGGATTCAGGCGAAGGACGACGACAAGCCAGCAGGTCGACAGACGAAACCGAATTTGGCGAAGACGCAGGTTGGCCATAAGGATGGTTGGAGGGTGTTGGTCGTCGGGGTGAAGAAATCATTCGGTGGTGAGGGGACGTTAACGAGCGTAAAGAGGTAGGTGTTGAATCAGTTTGAGATCTTTTCGGGTGCAGAATTCGACGAAGTAGAGGGATTCTGACGGAATCCCTTGGACCTCTGAAGGACTTCAAAGAAGCAGGAGATAGGCTGAGGGAAGGCAATGAGGCTGAAGCCCGCCTTCGGTCGCCGGTAGGGAGCGTCGCAGCTCGCGAGCTGGAACGTGGTCCGACAGTCTGGGATACTGCTTCTGAGAACGCTCCTTCAGTCGGACTCCCCATCAGCCGATCCATAGTTATTACCAACAGTAGCGAGATGAGGTCCAAAAAAAAGGACAAGGAAGGTACAGGGGCGTTCCACGTAAGGAAGAGGGATGAGGCAGTCCCACGAAGAGCAGGTATGACACACTGAAACCCAGCAAGTGACCTTTGTCGACAGATCGCCAACTAGAGGGAATAACGATGGCAGTCGAGAAGGAACCATATCCATGAGCAAGGAAAGCCCCTGTCGAGGAAGCAAAAGGCGGAGTGACCACACGAAGGGCAGCTTTGGCCCTCTCGTTTCGTTTCCCTATGAACCCCAATCCCCTCCGGTACCTTTCTTCTCCCTTTCAACACACCCGCCAAAGGAAATAGACTAGGTAAAGCAACCAAAGACTCACTCTCCCCCATGAACGACGACCCCACCCATAGAAGGCGTGTGAACGGCGGGTTGCTGTCCTGCTCCAGGAATCGCCGTTGCAAAAACATTATTGCTACCTTCCGAGTCAGTTCGAGTTAAGTGCTGGGGCATGTTGATTGACATCCCTGCAAGATGATGGGTGGATGGTAGGGGAAAGGGGAATGTCAGGCCAGGTTGGACGAAGCTCTTTGATCGTGATGTCGTTGGCGGTGTGTGAAAGAAATTGGGCAAAGTTAGCAATGGTTTGAGATTTTGGACTTCAACTCAATTATTTATTCCTACTCTTTAAGGTTCGAATCTCTGCTCATGATATTGTATAGCAACGAGCATCCAAATATGAAAGGTTTTTCTGGTCACATTCGCTTGGGCCCATCAAAAGAAGAAATCAAGGCGCAGCAGACAGAAAAACGACACGCGCTGGTCTGGTCGAAGGAAACAGACCAAAACTCCATTTTCACTACCAGCACCTTATTTATACGACACAAACATGTTAAGGAGGGAAGTAATCCTGACGCATCAAGGACGGGGACAGATAGCAGGTGTTCAAACAGGAGCACGAGGACCGGGGCGCCTTCGTAAGATCGTCAAGGATCGTCGAGAAAGTAGTGATAGAGACCACTACTTCCAGAGACAAGCAGTCTTTAAAACATTGCTCGTTGATGTATATTGAGAGTGTGTTGTTCTTTGGCGTGAAGGATGTGCGATTTGGAAGATGCGATGGGAAGTTGATGAGAAGCTTCATCCAGACGGCAAAGTCATGACGAGCTACGAAGACACCCCAGATAATTAAAATGAGTGAAGTTGGTTTTCAATAACATTAAGGCTCCACAAATAAAAAATGTGAAAACTAGCCTGACGTAAAGGTCAAATTAATCAAACAAGTCATAACACTTAGTGACACTTCTCCAGTTTCTTCCCGTACCCCAGCATTTGACCTGTCCCTCCTCCCCTGACTTATCCAGAGACTTCTCAATAACCTTCAAGCTCAATACACACCTCCCCGCTCCTTTCGGATACCATACTAGCACCTCCCGCACCTGCTCCCCTACGAGGTACATCTTATCGCCCTCGGGCCCGGTCGAGTCGCTGAGGGCTCTCAGCGCGTCCAGCTGCGCGGGAGAAAGAGCGATGGAGAGGAAGAAGCAGTAGACCTTTGTCGGGTCTTCCCTCGCGCGGTCCCGTAGCTCAATGGGAAGGTTCTCGATGAGGGCCTCCATCTCCTCCTTGAGGCGTACGACAAATGCGTACCTACCTTGCTCACCAATTGTTCCGTAAGTGTATGGGAATGGGGAGGATGAGCACATGATGAGGTTGCCCGACTGGAGGTAGTGTTTGATGTCGCTATGTGATCTCACGATAGTGCTGTGGGCGGCAAGGACGAGGGTTTTGAGGGAGGGCATAGAGATACGATTTGAAGAGCCGACATTTATAGCTTTGAAGAGAAGAAGAGACTGGGTTTTTGGTGGTGAGACGGGCATCGTGGAAGCGAAGCTGCTAACGACACGGTCGATCAGAGTAACAAATGAGCTTCGCGTCAGTACAAAGTCAAATTATTCATCAGGAAAGCGAAGCATACATTTATCAGCAAGAGAGACACGCCTGAGATTATGTTGAGATTGCGTATGGCAGCAGATGGGTGTATTTGTGAGAGTACAAATCTGGGCAACAGAGCTGCCTGCTGTTCCGCGGGAATCAAGCCCAATCAAAGGCCAGTCACCCGGCTGGAAAGAGTGAAGGGAAAGAAGCTAGCCCACCGGCCTAAGAAGCTCCAAGTAGCCTACCCCCGTGTTGAGACCAGAGTGAAGAAACCGCTCAAAATGGAGATGGTTCTGGTTCAGGAGTGCTGACGCTGTGACTTCTCCTCACTCCGCGCCTACCCTTGGCCACGACCTTCCGAGTTTCGTCCCTTCCACTTCTCATTCTTCCCATTGTTATCACATCTGACCCTCATCTCTATCGAACAGTCTCCAGCATTTGTCCTTCTCAGAGAAGAATGTCGTTCCTTAGCTCATTAGTCCCCACCACAGTGACACAGCACCACCTGTCGCTGTATACCATCCCTATCGCCTGGATCCTCGCACAGACCCCCAAATACTATGCCATCTACCTCTTCCACAAGAGTCAGAAGGGAAAACCTAAATTCGACAATGCCAAGTGAGTGGTTCGCGTTTTGTGTTCATCAGTAAAATGAGAGCAGCTGATTTGGTATTTTGTATTGGATGAGGGCAGTCCCAAGTCATTCACCAGCTCGTTCAACGTAGGTGGTGGTGCTCTGACACCAGTGCAAAAGAAGATTCTGCGTGCAGAGGCTGCTCAGGGAAATGGGTTCGGTGAGCTCCCCTTCCCCGTTCTTCTCTGTCCAAACACCGAAATACCATAACGGCTCGTATTCTGGATAAGTTTTTCTAACTCTTCATACTCTTCTTTGTTGGGAGCCAGAAAACTTGCCAGTCTTCGCATGCGCCATTGTAAGTTCCCCTCTTTACTCCTATTCATACCCTCCCGCATCGTCCTACTCGTCTCTTCCTGTTTCCTAATAGGTTGCAGGGCACGTCGCTAAGCTTCCGCCAATCACACTCAACACACTTGTCGGTTGCTGGCTACTGTCGAGGGTTATATACAATGTGTGCTACATTCACATCGGTGCGCAATTCTCATTCTCCTTTCAACTTTAAATCGAGTAAAAGTCTCTGATAGAGATGTGATTAGAGTCTCGTAAAGCGTCCTTCCTTAGAACCGGTTTGTCTCTAACTTTTTCCTCTTTACGATTGTTGGTCGAGTTTGTCAATTTGATTCCTTCTGTTTCAACAGCTGTTTGGGGTATAGGATACGGATTCTTGGTCACTATCTTCATCAAGTCCGGGAACGCTTTATACTAGGGTAGCTGGACAGCCATTTGATCTGGAGGTCCCAGACTCGTGTTCATTCTTTGGCTCGCTGTGAGGTGTATCAAGATCCTGGCGTTGGATTCCATAAAATATTAAAGTATAAGCTGAGGAAAGTACCAAATTGTAAAAAAAAAAAAAGATGATGAACATAAATTCAAAGTTACAAAGCAACGCGGCCAGAATTACAGAAACAAACCCCAAGAAACACAAAATGCCCAACGACAAAAGCCACCATTGAGAAAGGCAACAAAACGAAAATTCTTTATGTCAAGTTGTCCCTTCAGATCTTCAACTTTCCCAAGAACCCCCTTTTCTCCTTCTTCACCTCACCAGCCTCGCTCGCCTTTTTCTCCTTGATCTTAGTACCTGTGGCCCTTCCCGCACCTCCCCTGCCATATTGATAAACAACTTTTTTCTCGACTCCCTGGTCTACCCCCTCTGATCCACCAGCGGATCGCTTCGAGTCAACGCTTTTGAAGCTAGGCGCATACGAACCTGAGCCGTCCCGCTCCATAGCCATGCTGCTCAGCGCCTTCGTAGAACCTGTAAACGAGGACTGGGATGCCGATTTTGCCATACCAATGCTCGAGACATCGTTGACAAGCGTTGCATCGCCTTCCTTGGACGATAATGCTAACGACGAAGAGGACGCGCTGCGGCTCTGAATGCCCAGAACCTTGCTCGTTGGTGAGGTGGAGAAGTTCTTGGTATTGATCTTGGTTCCTGAGCCACCCCGGCCGTACGTCGGCACAAAGTTCGGGTCCTTCACGCTCGGGCCCTTAGTCGATGCTGAGCCCGCTGACCGTGCGGAGCCCGTCGACATGAACGATGCCTGGCGGGACAAAGGGGAGTGTAAAGGTTTGGTGTCTTTGGTAAACGAGTTGATGGACGAAACCGATGGTGAGGATGAATGCGTGCGGATCATCTGGTGTGATTGCACTACCGTTGTCGTAGGTGGAAGCGCGGGAGCCACGGCAGGAAGCGTTCCAGTAGTTTGAAGATTATCTATGGGCCCATCCGTAGATGAGGAGGCGCCCATCATAGTAAGGTCCATTGTCGAGCTGTTTGTGCTAGGAGGGAGAGGGATCGAGGCAGGATCCAGATTCTGCTCCTCAGATATCCTCGAATGCAGCAGGTGTACTTCCGAAAGCGACTGAGAGTCCGTCGGCCCCATCACGGGAGTTTTTTGGAGCTCTTCAATCTCATCCTGTTGTTCATCCACCCTCATCAGTGACGGTTGGGACGTCGAAGCGATCGAGCTGGCGGAACTGTAAGGCCCTCCGGCGATGTCTTGAAGTCGAGTCGAGCCACCAAACTTTTTGACACTCTCTGCCGTTGATGATCTTTTGTTAAGGTTTTTGGAGAACACTTTGGAGAATGTGTTGGATACAATATCACCACTCTTCTTGGATCCGCTTGGAAGCATCTGCAACGTCTCAGTCGGTTTAGACAGTGGCACATTGAGTACTGAAATTGCAGGAGAAGAAAGGCTTGATGTTGAACTGTTGGCGGTTAAAGGGACTACTAAGCTTGATCTGTAGAGTGAGTCATCCCGCTTGTTTAACCTAGAACCGATATCAGATGTTATTGGAGAAATCGAGGAGACCGTAGGGGCGGTATCAGTAGAAACGGTCCCTGAAATAAAATTACTGGTGACTGGGCTAATTTGAGATGGTCCAGTTGTTGCTAGCATCGGAGAGAGGGCAAGATGGTCCGGTCGTGACTTTGAAATTGTGGATGGATCGTAGGTTGACTGTCGAGACGAAGAGCGCGGGGGCCATTGGGCAGACTCTTGAGCGCCTTGTTCATCCAAACGAGGTGAGTATTCTTCGTGACGTATCGAGCTGCTTCGTTGCTGAATGTGACCATTTGGGCCGTCCGAGAAGCCATTGCTAGCACCTCTCTGCCTGATCTCAGGTCCACCACTTCCGCCTCCTGCACTACGTGGATTACTACCTAAATGGGAATGATCTTCGTGCGTGCTTCCAATCGTCGATGGTGCGGAAGAGCCATCGTTTCCATTCCCGCTTGCAGTACTTGGTTGAGTTGATCCTCGGGTTAGCTAAAGAGACTTAAAGAGTCAGAAAACACAAATTTGTAACGAGAATTTTTTTTGAAATAAACTTACCGACAACAACCTTCCAGCTCGTATACCCAGACTTATCTCAGCGCAGTAGACAGCCACCGAGAATATATTCTCAATATCTTCCTTCCCAACATCTTCCCTATCTAACCTAGAGTGCATCGCATGGACCACGAGCTGTTTGAGATCGGACATTTCGTAAATCTTTGCAAACACTAAGAGCGATGATAGAATTGAAGGAGCGAGCTGGAGAGGAGTTGACAGACTAAGAGTGTAGATGAACTGGAGGAGGGCCATGAGAACGGGATATGACTCATTGATATACATCCTTCGAGGTGATATTCTGACTTCAGACTGGCTCTGTTGCTGTTGGGGTTCAAGCTTGTGGGCAGATTTCTTTTGGCCGTTGATAAGGATGGCATTGGTCGTCTTCTCGTTCATGCTCTTGAATGACTCCTTGAACCACTGCCATCGTTCCAGTAGTAGTCGACGAGAGCACTGTATTGATCGACCATCAATCGAAACAAGTTCGAAGTCACAGCCGAGAGATTCAGAGAGATATTTGAGGTTCTGAGTTTGGAGGATTTGAGGGATACGCATCGAAGGTGGTCGATAGATTCCTGAGTCGGTGGGAATGTAAAATTACAAGGGATTGTGTCAACAGGTTGTATAGAAGAAGCTCCGAAGCAAAAACGTACCAAAAGCTTCTAGGTCAACAAAAGAGATGTCCTTCCAGTTACAAGCCCTCTTGTTGTAATCATCCAGAAGATCCTCCTCCATGTCGCCAAAAACCAGGAATTGTCCGCACCTCTCATCCAGAATGCCTTTATTCCAACTTCCGTGGCCGTGACTTAATGCACTTCCAGGCATTGACAGTGGTGCCCACGTGAGTGTCGGAAGATGAAGCGAGTAGATGGTGAATTCTTGCACTGTTGACGAGAGATAAACTCCACCGAAAAGTAGATGATCACCGTGAAGGGCTCCATGAGGAAATCTGAGTCCCGGTGGTGGTGATGAGGGTGGTTGAAGTGACATGGATGGCGACATGTTTGTCATGGTGTAGCTCTCGTCGTCTGGCGTCAGATTTACCGGGGAGAGAAGTTCCAGAACTCGAGAGACGTCAGTAAACTGAAAAATCGAAAGACAAGAAAAATAAGTAACAGTAATGGAAGTTACTGAAGGGTGAAGGGAGAAGTGGACCAACGTTGTAATTCGAATAAACCCAGATTTCACCCTCTCCACCTTCCTCTTCCCAGCTTAGCCCTTCATCTCCCCCACCACGTACAGTTGTATCGCTTCCAGCGACCAGTACACTTCGATAAGTTCCTCTCTGATCAGCCCCACCAAGTTTGCCTTCCTGAGCTTCCCACACCCATTCCTCCTTCTGCATGTTGAAGATGCCTGTCGTCAAGACGTACGCTGCGTTCAAATCTTGCCCACCCATAACAACGAGACTATCTCCAGATAATGCTGAGATATGGGCGTATCGAGGAGCTGGTGGTTGGTGGGCGGTGGGTGAAGGTGTCGACACTTGGCGCCAGGAAAGTGTTGGGATGTGAAAGATGTGTATATCGTTCAAGACGCCTAATGTCTCTTCAGCTGTTGTGAAACCCATTCCGCCGAATAATACGAGGGAGGAAGACGATCTGTGTAGATCGACTGAGTGGAAGTATCGAGGGGAGGGACCATGTTGCCACTCTCCTGTTTCTTCTGAGACTGTCGATGGCGGTAATGCTGACCACGACAAGGTGGAAAGATTGAGGATGTAGAGTGTCGACTGCATTCGTCTTGAAGATACCACTGAGATATTTAGAAAGAGCAGGCGTCAGTAGCTGAGGTTCACAGAACAACGGGGGGAGCAACGTTCAACGATAGACACTTACGACGACCACCAAAGAGAAACACAAGACCACTTTCACTCAGATTCGGAGGGTTATACAGAGTAAGACTGGCTCCCTGCGAAAGCGCAAAAACACGGCTCGTTTCAATCTAGGTTTTCATGTCCCGATGTGAGGGGCAAAGAGCCAGGCTCACCACCAAAGGGGGAGGAACAGCTCCCTTTGCCCGTCGAGTCCAACATGTGAGCTCTGCAGTGCTTCCTGGAGGGACGTTGAGTGTCATGTCGTTGATTCCGCCCGAGCAGCTGGCTGGCAAAGAGGAAGGTGGTAACAACGCCGGGAAAGTCAGCACTTCGCACTGGAAAACAGACAGGAATCCTCCACAAGTGATCAGCACCTGGAGAATAACGTACAGATTAGTCAGAGGCGCCTGTGTACCGGACGCTTCTTCGTCTTTTGGAATCAGTCTGGGAAAGTAACTGCCCGCAGAACTATCAGCATACCACGGCTACCCACACAGCTCTTCTTTAAGGGAAACAAATTACTGACATCGTTTACCAAGGAGTACCAAAACGCTTCTGGAATATCTCTACCTCTGATATCTTGACAGGATGTACAGATGAGGTATCAAAGCCTCCAATGGTTGTTTGACGCAGGGGATGAGTTTCCCGGTCCTTGTGCTGATCCCAAACTTCTCCAAGAACTCCAAGAGCCTGCTCAACACAATCCAGAACGAGAGCTAGTCTTCACAGTCGAGGTGAGCAAGATCCAGAAGAAAAAAAGGTGAGGTAGCCGTTGGGCAACACAGCGGATTCGCGAAGAAAGCAATGAAGGGTTGTCTGTGGCGCGCCTGCATGCCGTATCATGAGGATCGCCAGAATCGTGCTTGCAAGCAGATTAGAGCGAATGCACAAGCACAGGGAATAGGATCGGTAAATAACTTCGCCTCGTGCCGAACCCTGAAACACATAAACATGTTGCTCTGGTTTCGCAGTTCAGCATCTCACAAGGAGAGAAACGGTTCAATAGGGATACATGTTCAAAAGGGATATGTGGCTAGAGTATACATGTGAGATATGAGGAATGCTGCAAGCTACTAGTACTACCAAAAACCAGTAAGGTGTCGTGAAAAAAGAAGTCCCATGAAAGAAAAGGAATGGATGGGAGAGGAAACCACAAGAGTATCCCCTCAGAATGTTCACATTAGGTACATTACTACTGTTCCCCATCTATAGCCGTTGCAATCATGATAGAAATGAAGGGGAGAGAAATCAGCATGCATTACTGCTGCCCCGCCGGCGGCTGACCACCACGACCGCTCATGCTCCAGTCGCCATACATCGGAGGTAGATCAATCTCGGCCCCATTCTGCAGTGCCTCCTCCGGCTCGATTCTTCCAGCGTCAAGGTGTCGATTAAACACTGTCGGTGTTGCAGGCTCATCTGGGTTCGCAAGCGCCAGCTGGGCCTTTGTCTGGCGCAGCTCGTGAGGCGTCGCTGCTGTGTTGTTGGGTAAAGTGCCGCTAGACGCAGAATATCTCAGGTGCGTCGGTGAAGATCCCGTATTGGTTGACGCTGCTCCCCATTGTGACGACGCCGATGGTTCGAACGGATTGGAGCCGGTTGATGAGACTCGAGTGTGATTGTTAAGCTGCTGCATGCCGATGGGCTCATTGGTATCCACATTCGACGATTCTGGGCGCGTCATGAAGTTGAAGGCGGAGAAGGTGCCTGCGCTGCCTCTGCGAGTCGAGATAGCGTCGCCCATCGTCTCGATTTCATCGTCGGCGTACTCGGATGTGCGATTGTTGGTGTTAGTGACTGGCGTGATCGGTGTCGTTGGGCCAGATGAAAAATTTGAAGAAGACGTTGGTCCGCCAGTGAACGGATCAATCTCCAACAGGTTTGGATCCCGTCTCAGGGCAGTTGAATCTCTAGGTCCATGGAGCATCCTGCTGAACTTCTTGCCAAACCCACCAGAACCACCAAGATCAGCCACATCTTCTTCTGCAACAAAAGTACCGACTTCTCTCCCTTCGTCCTTGGACTCGAAGAAACCGCCTTTACCACGCAAGTGGCCATTGTCGTCACGAGAGCGGCGGCGGCGGCGACAGCAGAACCACCAGACGAAGACTTGAGCAATTGCAAAGATTGCAATGGATCCAACAGCGACGCCTGCAATGGCACCCGTCGAGAGCCTGCGAAAGAAAGCGCAGGAGAGAAAAAGATCGTCAACAATCCATTAACTCTTTGAGTCTATCCGAGGAGAGGGAGGAGATTTACGATGAATGACCACCTGAACCTGAAGCAGTAGTTGATGAACTAGCGCTCGCCTTGCCACTCGTCGCTGACGACGTGCCAGACGTCTTCGTCGCGCTTACCCCCGTCGCACTTGTCGATGTCGCGATCGTGCCTGTCCCCCAGACAGATTGATCTCCAGAGGCGGTGGCTGAAGGTGAACTTGAGTCCATACATGATGTATCAGAAGAGCCGGATGGTACGGTGATAACAGAGGAGGAACCCCCGGTGGAGCCATCTGCTGCTGTCGTTGCGAGGATGTCTGGTGGGGGGAGTGACAAAGAACACGACGGCGAGTCAACGCCAGGAAATGGATAACGGGAAGAGATTTTAGTGAAGAGACTCGATGTCGGTGCTTACATTGAGTTCCAGCAGCCAAGTTCACGTCCCAGTTGTAACCCTCCGATGTTGTCTGCGTCAAGATGAAAGCTTTGCCCTGAGGAATCACACCAAGAAGTTCGACTTCCTTCGTATTATTCCACGTCACAGAGAGACGTGAGCAAGTTTGAACGGAGCCTGTTGCTGGACTGAGGTCGAAGTAAAACTCTTGGGCGGTTGAACGCAGTGTGCAGGATGATGAGCCGGGAGAGATTGTCATGAGAGATGAGACGAGGGCATTGGTGAGACTATAACATAACAACATAGTTGAGTCAACAAACAAGTTGGAAGAAGCGGACTGCAAATTGTTTGCGTTGCTCACCCTGTTGCGTCTGAGAGAACCGCGACGAAATTGACGGTCGAAGGGAAGTTGGCAGTCCAAACATAAGATCCAGATGATGTAGTAGAGTCGAAGGATGCTGAAGGGAGGGTGATGTTGACTGGGTAATCATATGCTGGCTGAAAAAACAGGCAATTGTCGGAAGGGGCGAGTAAGCCAGAAAAAAAATCACTCAGCGACACGAGCAATATATATGCGTGGCTATCACAACAAGCGGAGTTAACTCACAACGATGGAGAGGTAGAAGGGGGCAGTTCCACCAGACCAACTGACAAGGACATCAGAGCATTGGGTTACGGAGGTTGTGTTGAATGTGAAGGCGAATCCTGAGGCTTGTTCGACCGCGAAGCAAAGAGCAAGGGCTGCGAAGTAGAACGAGAGCTGCAATTTCATTTCTGTCGACGCACTGCTAGGTCCTTCCCTGCTCTTCTGGACAAATATTCAACCTTGGATACAGATAGAGGAGTGGGTGTCTTTCCTTTTTGATCGGGACGGGAAGTCGGGGGATTTAAATGAAAGTGAGGGAGCCAAGGCAAGGCCAAGTAGAGGAACAAGCAAGTACTATATGGTGGAGTCTCGGAGTCAACAATCTTCATTATCGAAAGCTAAAAGAAAAGGACCTTATGCTGACCTTTTATAGAGTTTTCTTTTGAAGGTTGACGGCAGAAACTTCGAAGAAGGGGTGTCGGATTTTCTCGAGCTGCTAGTGCGTCACAACAGAGCGCCCCGTTTTTATGTTAGCTCACGCCCCGCGTTTCAGACATTGCAAACCCTAATTTTGATCGGGCGCACTGTTTTGACTGTACTGATAGAGAACATCTGAAGGTATCGGAAAAGGAAACAAAGACGGTTATATTTTCCTCTCCAAGCTTCGACTCCCTGCAGCATCTCGACCCCTGGTGCCATACCAAATGCGCACCCAGCCATTAGGCAAAGCTTCCATGAGGATGGCCAATGGATGAAAAACACAGGCTGTTGTTTACAAGAATAAAAAGGTTACAAAAAAAGTCTACGATCATTGATGTTGATTTTTTATGCGGTTTGATGTAATGCGTCGCTTTAAAGTAAGATAAACAAAAATAAAAAATAAAATGAAGTAATGGTATTGAAAGGTAGTCTTTCCTTGGGTTGGTTAGGAGAGTACAGCTACCATGTGCGACGACAGAACTTCTTGTTCTTCACTCGCAACTGCAGAGAGACAACCAGTGATCAGAAACACATGATGGTGGATGCGGAGGGAGAAACAAAGATCAGCACCCACCTCGAAGCAATATCGTCACCCACTCCCTATGTATATAGGGTAGATCCTTGGCAAGATTTTGGAAAGATCCGGTGTCCATTTTCCACAGTGTTGCGGTAGATTCAACCGTGACTCTAGCGTTTCTTGTAGACCTGGAGAGGAAGGAAAGTTCACCAGCCACGACACCAGCTACCATAGTTTCTTCCACCTATTGAAATTCAGTCAGCTCTCTAGGTGGATAGCAGGGAACGTACTGCATTTTTTACTCACTTCTCTTTCGTACATGTCGAAAGCGTAGGTTGCCTTTAGCACACCATGCTCGATGACATATAGACCATCCGCCTCGTCGCCTTGATTCCACAAAACATCACCAGCATCCACATGGCACATCTCTAGATAAGGGCAGATGTTGACGAAAAATTCGGATTTGAGATCCGTGTATGCTGAGAAAGTCTTCAACAAGATCGAGAGGGATGCCGTTTCGAAAGAACCGTTGACGGCAGCAGCAGATACAGAAGAAGACAAAGGTGACTGTGCAAGTCGTTCAGAAGGTGGTGGTGGTGACTGTGATGTAGGCTGCTCGATGATGGTTGCGTCGCCAGCTTTGACAAGATGATTTCGTCTTGGGCTGTTCTCAAAGGCGTCTCCGAGGCTGAACTGAGGCTTGAACGGAAGTGCATATGCTACAAAACAAATAAATCAGCAATGTGTAGGACAAAGTCTCAGTAGTACTTACCTGTAAGTATGGCAGGGTCCTCAGGAGTGGGTTCCGGCGGTGGGTGACGTCCAATGTAGAATGAATTTCTGTCAGATATGTTGGAGTGGTGAGTAACAACTTGAAAGCTAAGAAACAGTGTTTCACTTACAAGTACGCATTTTCAGTCCACTCTAGAGCTTCGTTCAAGTCCTTCAAGACTTCGACTCTTTTATCTTCCCGATCCTTCCATAGTCCTACCCTCTGCAGGGCTTGGCCAACGGGCTTGTCAGGATGAGAACCACAAAGGATCAAAAGTACTTTCTTCTCCTCCAACAATCTGTGGATCCTCACGAACGCTTCCGCAGCCGAATAGTCTAACCCGTACACAAGCCAGAGATCCAGAATCAAGAACCGGATCGGGTTCTGCTTCCAAGCTGCATCATCGAGGAGCGTCCTAATATCATTCTCCACAGAGTTAATTGTTCCAAAGAACAAGAATCCTTGGAGCTTGATGATTTGAGTTTGGGATCCAACATCCTGAATGAACGCCTTCTGCTGGTATGGTCTTCGAACGGTGGAAGTTGTTGAGGCACCGCTGAAAGCCGCCCTAATTGCTTTTCTACGTGAGGATTGAACAACAAAGAATACACATGCGAGCACGATGCCAAGGAACAGACCAACGACGAAGTCGAAGTAGGTCATACCGAAAACGATGACCCAAATGGTGAAGTACTCAAATCGATTGACTTGAGATTTAGTATCCCACAGAGCCTGCAACAAAATTATGTCAATAACCCAGTATCAGAAAGAAGTAGAGTCTAATGACAGACCTCGATACAGAGTTCAAAGCCAAGAACGAAGATGAGAGCACCAACAAGGCAGACGGCTGCGAAAAGGGTTCCGTCAGCAATGGTCGTCACTCAGTCAAAATCAGGAAAAACTAACGAAGGAATCCAATGAGATTCGGCCCAGCAAACATAATTCCAGCAGTCGCAACAGTTAACATCAATCCGGCGAGCCTGGTGTTTCCCCCTAGACGATAGAAAAGTACCGAGTTGACGTAGCAGAGATAGTTTGGAACAGTGCCAAATACACCAGCCAAGAAGTTGGATCCACCATGAGCAACCAATTCTCTGTCCAGGTCAACATTGTCTTCTTTGAGAGAAAGACCGAGGGCGGGTACGTTCAGAGGAACGTGAAGAATTCCGAAGAAGACGAGGGCGCATTGCGTTGGAAGTGCATCAACGAATGCTCCCCAATGTGTTTGACGGAAGTCTGTAACATCCAGTGTCAGCACAAAAGAGCATAAGTACGATCGAGGACATCACTTACCATATAACGTGTAGAAAGTGTACCAAGGCTCAGCGGTTGCTCCTACATCAAACACCCAACCTCGATCTCTCAAACTCTGCCATTGTAGCCGAGCGGAAAATACGACAATGTAAAAGATGATTGCGATGGATACGAAGTACCCTGGGAAGAGGAGTTCATGCTTGAAGAAATGTTGGAAAAACTTGAGCGCCAAAGCAAGGCAGAACGGTATCGTCCAGAGGAGAACCGCCTCAATCGACCCGAAGAACGAGTGCAAGCAATCCATAGTGAGAGTGATACCTTCGCCTTCCAGACCAGCGGAAACCTCAAGACTAAAGTAAGTGTTGATGTCAGTTGTCAGCTATTCCTGGAACACTTAGATAGCAACGAAAACTCACCCAGTCTTGACTAAGAAAACTCCAACACCACCAATAGCTCCAACAAGGATATGACGAGGGAAGAATCCAACCAGTTTGCCAAGCTTCCAGTGACCAAGGATGAAGAATACAAGACCGGTCAACATCGAACTGAACGCCATTGCGACCATTGTCGTTGCGACGACTGATTGTGGGTTCTCTTCTCCGACTCTATTGGTGATAGTCTGAACTATAACGTGAAAGAATGGAACCGCTTCCTACAAATGGTAACGAATAATTACGGTCAGCATTGAGACATCTTTGGAGTGGGAAGCAGAGGACTAACAATCATCATCGAGCCGTTACCAGCGACGAAGATAGATCCACCACACGTAAACACCAACTGAGACACAATACAACTGAGAGAATTGACGGAAGAATGAAAAGAATGTTAAATGATTATGATCTTCACAATGGTGGGTTACCAAAACAAGCTCACCTCATGAAAAACATGGAAACACCAATACTCCCGAAGTCATTAAAAACCAACGTCGTTGGAAACGTGATCATTCCATAACTGACACCATCCAATACATTCAATAACAGGCCGAGAAGGACTGCCGGTAAGATCTTGACTGGTTTTGTGACTGCCTCCTCAATAACTGTTGCCAACGAAGGCCGTTTGGGTATGGAGAAGGATTTGTAGGCAGGTAGTCTGAGTCGAGATACAAGAGACTTTGGTTCGGTAGGGTGAAGTGGTGTTGGGATCAGAGGAGTTCGCTCGTCAGCGTCGGAGCGCTGGTTGTCGTTGGTGTCGTTGATGGGCAGACTTCGTTTTGATGACGTGTATTTCGGTGACGCGGTGTACAGGTGAGTTTGAGATCCGTACGACTGGATAACAATATCCGGAATCCCATGGTCTTCGAACTCTCCAGACACTTTTGATGTTTCTTGCACTTCAGTGGCGTTGTCTGCAATTGATTTCGCTGACGATGATGAGGATAAATTTTGGCCGTTGTTATTTTGCATCATAAGAGTAAGACCAGATGGTGATCCTGAGGCTTTAAAAGGTGGTGATGGTGAAGATTTGACGACGGGTAAAGTGGATGCAACTGACACTGGGACGGCTTGAGGTGTTGGTGCTTGAGCCACTGCTCCAATTGACGACATGCCTTCGGTGCCATTTGAGCTCATACTGAGGCCTCTGGCCCTACCGGCGCTTCTTGATCGATTTCTATTTGAGCCTGATGAAACAGACTCTCGTCGTCGACTTTGTCGTAGGTCTGATGCAGATTCATTGTGGTCCTGGCCAGCCAAATCGGCCAGACGTGCCGTTGATGCTCGAATGGCTGCTGCTGACTGGGTGAAAGACATAGGAGTGAAGGCACTGACAATATTATGAAGGAAAGTGAGAGAGAAGGAGGTGGTCAGAATACTCTCTAAACTTGCCAGAACCAAGCAGCACCAAAAACGGTATGCAGTCAATACTTACCCTTTGTCTGAGCTCTCTGCACTGATTCTGGATATCCCACTAGCCAATGCCTGCTCGTTGGGAGCTACGCCAACCTCCGACTCTTCATCTCCAACAGTGCTCTGATGCGTGAAAGCTGTAGTGTGCCTCGAGAACCCAGATGCAGAATCAGAGTCTGCTCTTGTCATACCCTCAAAACCACTACCCAAGCTCTGTCGAAAGTTGAATCCGGAGCTTGATGTATTCCCTCCTGACGCTATCCTGCTGCGGAACCCCCGTGGGTGGGACGAAGGCAAGGAGGAAGCGATTTGGTTGTCCTTCGACTGATATGACACCGAAGTTCGAGCTGGCATGCTGAAATCTGATTATGATCGGGTTTCAGGTTTTGGAAAGCCAGAAGGTGAAATTGAATCGAAGTGTTCCTTCAGTCGTGAAGGGAAAAGACAGATGTTCAAGAAATTAGAAACAGAATTCGCAACTTTTTTTTCTGTTGTTACTCTAACAGGAGGAGAGATAAATCTTCCTAAGCACAGGATCGAGATTCCTGGTTTTGCTGCTGAGACTAACAAAGATGATGAGCGGTCAACCGAGGGATCTCAGCAACTAGTAACGATATTTCACTCACGACCACAGAAGCTTCAAAATTGATCAAAGCTCAAGCTAGCCGAAGAGAAGCTCAGCAAGGCTTATTCGAAGGATTGTGTTCGAGGGTGAAAGCTTCGGATTGTCCGTCCAGTCGAGATGGTGAAAAACTTGAAGCTCTGGTGGCGAGAAATTAAGCTTGTATAACAGCGCTTGGAATTGAGGTGTCCGGAAGCCTTGCTGGTGCCTAATATACACCTACTGGATGCTACGAGCAATCTACGCATCTAGATGTCTATACAAGGTGAAAAACCGGCTGGCAAATCTAACATAGATTTGAAATTTTACTTCTCGAAGAATAGAGTTGATTGCGGGGTAGGCAACATGACGTGACACAAAACTGCTGCAACGTTGTTTTCTAGGCGGCTGTTGCGATGGGAAGGCGTGAGTGCACGCAGAGACTATGAGGTGACATTATTGAGATCACCTAACCATTGCAGCCTGTACGACGAAAGAAGTCGCCATCGACGCGACATCGCATTCCAAATCATTCCCATTAGCAAAAGCAGGCGCAAAATCACACGAGAGTCAGCCAACTTCACCAGGTAGAACGCCGCAGTAAGACTCACCAAATGAACCCTTTCACTTTCAGAAAGCCTTGAAGACCTCTCTAAACACATTTCTCACACTCTCCACACCTCCGTCTCTCAAACTACCTTCCTCCCAAGTCCAACCAATCATTAACCCACCATCCGCAGTCGCAATGGAACAGCTCGCCAACAATGCCGCGATGGGCCCAGAAGACTGACTGAAGATAGCCTCCTTGGTTTTCCAAGCTGTCGTGGTTGGGTCGAAATTACGACCAGCGTTGGTGACCTCGATAGTGTACCCTCTGACGGGTGGAGACGCATCTAGAAGTCTGTTGCAGAAGTACTCCTCCAGCGGTTGGGTAATCGATGACACACTGACGACATCTTGGACACCTTTGAGCCTCGCTTCGTTAGACGCAAGAACTTTGGTGAGGTCTTGGGTCATGTCGTGAATTGGTGAAGACTTAAACATTGCTGATATTTGATCGAGTGGGTAATTTAGATATTGTTTCTCCTCTTCTGCATTGTTGAAAGTGGTAGGATAAGTCGAATATTGATCCCAACACCCAGCCCAGTTACCAATCGCCTTCCAGCTGACAGGTGTAGGTTCACAGATTGCTCTTAGGTTCATTGGGACACAAGCTTTGATTGGCCCGGCACCAGGGGCTCTGGAAGCTGGGAATGACCTCCAGAAGGCGTAAGCAAACAAGCTCTCTATGAATGCGGTCGGGGAGACCCTTTCGCGCTTGATGAAGCTTCTGAAGTTGGAATACTGATCAGCTGGGATTTGAATAATTTTGGATCTAGTTCCTTGAATCGGGTATTTTGAGAGGCCGGGAGAAAGCTTGGGTGGAGGAGATGGCCGGTCGGAAACGCCTTGGTAGTGACCAAGCAGGGGTGTGGGTTTGACTTCGCCCAGGTCAGATGAAGGCTTGACTGATTTTTCAATTGGAAGGATGAACGGGAGGGAGTGTGGTGGTTGAGCAATAAAGGTGGTTGATGTTGACGCTGACACTGACGAAGATTCCAGAGCTGCGAGCAGATGTTTGTGGAAAGCGACACCTGACATTCCATCAGCCAAGGCGTGGTGGAACACAAACACCGCCATGAATTTCCCTTTCCCACTATCCTTCTTCAGAGCAACGATCACTAATCTCCAGAGCGGCAAACT
Organism: Krasilnikovozyma curviuscula; assembly: GCA_014825775.1. Taxonomy (NCBI): domain Eukaryota; kingdom Fungi; phylum Basidiomycota; class Tremellomycetes; order Cystofilobasidiales; family Mrakiaceae; genus Krasilnikovozyma; species Krasilnikovozyma curviuscula. The sequence continues at coordinate 89,858 of MVAQ01000014.1, read as the reverse complement.
CAAATCTGTCGTCTCGAACGGTGTTGAATGGCACTCTTCAATGACATTTTCCAAACCAACTTCACTGAAGTCGTCTCCATCCACTTCTTTAAACTGAACGCAGCGGGTGACGTCCAATTTTCTGAGTCGAGTCCAGTAAGGTGCAGGTGTGCGGTGGTCGACGACGGAGCAGGCGAGCAAGTGTGCTTCAGGCACGTCTTCAATGACTCTTACAACCGCCCCCAAAATAGCACTTTTGAGCTGAGATTCAGTATCGATTGATGGAGGTGGTATGTAGGTGAGCCCGATTAGGACATTAAGGTACATAGTGAGGTTGTGTCTGCCGACGCTCCATTTTTCTAACCCAGGCAAGTTCATCAGATTCAGCTCCAGATAGTCTATAACTTAAGAAAACGGAAAGAGCAACACAAACCAAAGAACCCAAGCTGGTCATTTTCTTCTCTGTTGATGGTCATGTTGCTGGTAGGAAATTCTGAAACGGGAAGGAGGATGAGTAAATAATTTAGATCAAGTGGGCGAAAGGAAGGGAACTCACGAAACTAATTCCTTGGGATAGTGGTGCTGCACTGATAGGGGCCGCTGTGGTTGGATCAAGTCTTGATTGAGTCACTGAAATTTAGAAGGCCGCTCGAACGAACTTGACTCGGCAAGGACTGACGAGTCAGATAATTTTCGCAGCGAATCTCTGGTCGCACAGTGGGGCTTTGAAGAGCTACTTTGTATCTGACGGACGTGGAAGATGAGCCAATGCTTGTCAGTGTGGTTAGCACTTTCGAAATGACGAGCGGAAGGTCAACCGCTGAAAACACTACTGTGGCGAGAGCATTTCTTGCACATTTTATGTTGAACTTCTTCGTGCGGTTCCATCATGGGAAAAGCTATAAGATCACAGACTAGCTAATGTGTTGTGTTGACCGGCTGCAAGACGAAATATCCAAGAGAAAAGTCCTACTCATAAAGACTCAACCCTCTTGATGCAACATTTACTCCCATCTGTTCTGAACCTGTATCTACCTGTTCAGGCTCTACTCTTTGTATCTAAGCCTATCTACTGAGTTCAAACTAGGTTTCTTTTCTCATCACAACCATAGGCACCAGCTCTCCAGTGACTATCTTGTACAAGGGATGGTTGAGGACGGCGAAAGCTGCTCGCATGATACCACTATGTGAGCGAGCGAATCCAACAAAACAAACAAAGAGGAGTTTGTCAACGGGTGAACGAATATCAGGCCGACAAAGAGAAGGACATACGCGTGGGCCGTCAAACTGACAGCTGGTGCACCACCCCCAAGTTTGACACAGAGGTAAGCTTTGGAGCAACACTAGAGGAAGAGAGGAAGAGATAAAGAAGCTGAAAGACGAACCTAGATCATCGTACTCCCAAACTTCGGAGAACACGGCGTGCATTCGTGATTGTTGTTCCTCGTCCGTCTCATGCCTGATTGGGTTCCAGTACGTATCTGGGCACCATAAGTCCAAATACATTTTACCAGGTTAAAGAAAAGTTGAGTGATGAAGAATAAATCAGCTTGAAGCCTAATAGACGAGAGTTGGTCGCAAGCAAGATAAAAAAAGTGCTGGGGACGTACCGTCTTCTGAGTAACAGCCTTTGTTGCGGTCTTCCGTGACTTCGGTGACAAAGTTTGGGAAACGTTGTCTCGTTACAGACAGTGGTGATCGTTTATCACTGTTGCCATCCAAGACAATAAATAGCGTCAGTCGCTTTTCGCATCACCAGACAAGGTAAGAGAGTGACCACGAACCAAGTGTGCATCCCACAAACCTCTCTCAAGTTCTCTAGCACCCTGACACCCTTCCCCTTCGCACCCTCGGGACCCCAAACGCTGGCCATGCTAAGGGTAAGGGTGTTACACGTCCGCGTCAAGGGCGAGACGAACCAGCGCGTTGGGACAGGAATTCCAAGTGGAAGCTGCGTCTCCCACGCTGCTGAGATTGCTCGTGCTTGACCTTCACCGATGGACGTAAGGAGCGGGTCAGGACCCCAAACGCTGTTAAGTGGTGATTGGCAAGTCGTGTGTCGACGAAGGGATGAAGCAAAGAGAATATGACACCGACAGTCATTACCTTAGAGTCAATTGAAAGCTTTCGTTGGAAGACAGGACGTACATGTTTCCATCAGTGTTGAGCTTTCCCCAGTGATGCTCCCAAGTTCCTTCGGCGCTGTACTTCACTTCTGCAACGTTGTGGAAGCCTTGACCGTGTCTTCCGAACCAGATCTAGCAGTAAAAAGAACGAATCAGATGAGAGTTCCCTTTTCCAATTATCATCTTTGTCCAAACCAGCGGTGAATACATGTTTTGACTCCATACTGACTCACTCGACCATGACGCTGGCCGCATAACCAATCTATCAACTCACCATTTTGTAGGACACGCCAGCTGGAGCTTCTTCGTTCATAGCTATAGACACCAAGACATTATTCACAGAAGACCAAGTCAGCATGAGTCCTCTTCGAGGATGTGAAAGCTGGTTAGTAGCCTGACCTTTCAGTTTGGCGATGAACTTGGGCCATCGGTCTGGGGATTCCTCGAGGAGTCCAAACGACCTGTCGAGCTGCAATATGACAAGACGTGAAACTTTGATCCTTTCGCGAAGTAGGTAAATTGGTGCTTACAGCGGTCTCAGCAGCATACAGAGGAGCGAGGACGTCTTGGTGAAAGAAGCCAGCGACGTGCTGGATCCAGAACGAACACCGTCCGTTAGCTAAGTATGAACATACGTAAGAAGTGCGTGCTGCTCACCTCGAAAGTAGCTGGCATTTCGAGAAATGAAATGGATATGGGTCGAGTCACCCAACGACGTGCGAAACGAGGCGATAATATCGGTTGAATGGTGGCTCGAGGTGCAAACGAATCAAGGGTTAGATAAGATAGAGCGCGGTACGAACACAATACAACTGTAGCTCCAAATCACGGTGTTTTGCATTCTGTAAGAAGTCATTAGCTTTTAACCTGGACTATTACGCTTGTCCCTCTACCTCGCGTCTGATAGTCTCCAAGGCACATTCATGCTAGCTGACACCATTGGTACACCAGCTGTCCATTCTGTAGTCTCATCTCTAATCCATGTATTCTTATTCAAGACTCGCCCCGTACCTAATCACTGTCAGCCGTTCAGTGTCATGAAACTCTCTGAGACGCCACCCTCAGCTGCAAGAATCAGCGCACTGGCAAGAGTTGGAACCAAACTTGCTCTCCTCACATCTCTCTTTTCTTTGTTTGTTCGAGCTTTTGCACACTTCACTGGCCCCTTCTGTATTCTAAGTCTCTGCTCCCCTGCATTGAGTGCTCCCGGCAGCCCTCTTTCCCCACCTTTTACCCCCCTAGATTAATCTTCAGTTACTCGCCAAAAACCCAAGAAGGACTTAGAAAGGTAAGCTGAAATGTACACCAATGATCTTCAACTGCCTCTAATGTTTCTCTGCTATGTGTTCAGGATGAAGGGCTTGATCAGGGCTTGTCCTTCACTGCGTTTTTCGAACGTTTATCTCTCTTCGATGGTTGTCTCTCGAAGGAGCGTTTCCTCAACACCAATCATTAGACAGAGAGATTATCCAGATGAAGATGATGACCATAGTCGTTCTGGAGAGAGGATACCCCGAACCCTAGCTCGACCCCGTCCCAAGATGAGACTTCCAGGTCAGCGACTAGCAGATCCAACTACCACCACAACCACCACCACCACGACATTCACAGATGAGGAAACTTCAGTTTCCCAGCAGCAGTACCAACAGCAGCAATCGACCCAGCTAGACTCGCACTCGCAACAAGAGGCTCAGCTTCCCCACTCTCAGTCACAACAGCACCAACTTCCTCAACCGATCCCACCGAACCCACTCTCAACACCATCTCTTCAGCCCAGAGTTTCTCTTTGGAGGAAAATATACGAACTCAACATCTCTGAGCTCTACCCTTTGCATATTCCACCTCAGCCACCGAAACATCCATACGAGTACGAAGCTAACGCAAGGGTCACACCTGGGCCGAGGGAAGAAAACGGCCTGTTTGGGCTGGGTCTTGCTCTCCTAGGATTGGCAGTATTGTGGTGGCATAGTCAGTATAGCCGAAAAGATCTTCCGCTGATAGTAATTATTCACCTGCACTTTCTTTTCTCTCCCGCTTTTGCTATCGGAATTTAGTCGGTGAAGAGGAGGTAATTACTTTGCTCTTCTCTTTCTATGGACATTAGCCAGTGCTGACCTCGTCTGATTATCTGTCCCGCATCCTCGTCTTTCGTGCGATTCACCCCTGCTCTGTCCTCCGACGCAACCAGAAAATCGATGCCGCCTTGACTCGACAAAAAGTATCTCTTCTCCTTTCTCAACTCAACGAGAAATACCCAAGAGTAGCAGAAGTCTCAGCTTTCACCCTCCAGCGCCGCGAGAGAATAGAGCAGGAACAAAGTCGGTTGAAGATTGAAGAAGAAGAGAAAGCGAGGAGGGAAACAAGAAGTGCGAACCCGTTGATTGGATGACGGTTAGGATAAGTAGTGTGTGGTTCAAAAAGTCGTGATGAACTCTGCCCGTTCCCTAAATCGGTATCGCAGTCAAGCAAGGGAGCTGGACAGCAAGTTTTCCTCTCAGCGCTTTGGAAGGAAGGCGCAGGTTTTTTCTGCAAATGACTGTCCCTTTCAATTCAAATCAAAATTGGGGCTCAAAAGAAACAAACTATAAATCCGCTGAAAATATCCCCACCGCTCGATCGAAATTCGTCTGCCGGCTGTGCGTTATTGTCCCTTCAACGAGCACCCACTCAACGCACACAACCCATCTTCTCGACAATGTCGTACAACCAAGACCCTAAATATCCTAACCAGCCCCCTCAGTCCTATAATCCAAACTCCTATAATCCAAACCAACAGCAGTACAATCCGAATTATCAGCAGCAGTCGTATCCTCAGCAGGGAGGCCCTTACTACCCTCCTCAGAACAACAAAGGAGGCTATTACCCGCCGCAGCAGGGGTATGGTGGACAGCAGAGTGGGTCCTTCTCCCCTTGATAAGCTTGAATCGTACTTATGCGTTCTCGTTTGCTGCAGATTATTAGTCAGTCGAGCATTTTCATTTCGCGAGCGACTTCGTGCGTGGGTTGACTGTGCCCCTCCTCTTTAGCCCTCAACAAGGTCCTCCCCAAACTATCTATGTCCAACAGCCGTACCAGCAGCAGCAGATGGGCGGTGTAGCAGGTGGTGCCTCAGCAGGTATGTCACTTATCTCTGTTTAATTGAATGCCAAACCTTTCGGATTGAATTGACGAGGCGGTGGTTTGGTTGGAATCAGGCCTTTGTGCTGGTTTACTCGCTGGATTGTGTTGCCTCGATCTATGCCTATTCTTCTGAGTGTCAGCAAGAAGGAACCGGTCTGGCTGGACGACGTTTGGTCTATCTTTGGAATCTTCTCGACAGGGAGCAAACATTTTGCCTCTGGATTTCGATGTGTGTAGTAACAATGATGTGATTACTTTCGCTTTGTTTCCTGTAACGCCCTTTTTTTGGCACTTCTTGGATCAACTTCAAGCTGAGGGTCCTACTGGAAGGTCGAGTCTCGTGTCACAACACCAGTCAATTCTTCCCATCGCATGGTCGTCAAGGTTTATTTCTGGGAGAATTTTGTCACTCGTAATAGAGATAGGCTCTCAGAGATGAGCATTTGAAAAGATATTTTGATCCTCCTCGTCAATGTATTAAGACTTAAAGTGTGTATACCCTACGAAATTCGGACTAGAGAGCAAACCAACTTTGAGCATCAATTTCAACAAAGCACCAGCTCAAACACGAAACAAAAATTTACGAAATGACGAAATTAAAGACTTGATTGGATCTGCTGTTCCTCTGTGACGACCTCGTCGTTCCACTGCCAGAAAGAGACGCCGTGGAGAGTTGGCCATGAAGCGACAGCCTGATCGATACACTCCGCGAACAGCGCTGGAGCCATGTATCCGTTGGTCGCATCAGCAGTCGTCACTTAGGGAGAAAATTTGGTATTGCATTAGTACCAGAAGTACTAGAAGTGCTGAAGTAGCGTTCTGGTAGAATGTTGTTATTCACCTGGCTTTCCAATGTCAATCTTCTCTGCCGGAATTCCGGCGGTGATGAGCTCACCGACTGAGGTGCCGACGATCGAGGAAGCTGTCAGCAGGTCTTCACAGGTAGTGTAAACTGAAGTGCCTTGGTCTGAGAGGAAGCGACAACATCAGTTTAGGGAAACTACCGAATCGCAAACGTTGCCCTCACTATAGTATTGGATGTTGAGCCAGTCAATAGTATCACCAACAGCTTCGAACACTCCAAAGTAGGCGTTATCCGTGTATGCGTTGTCTTGAGCCAACCAAGGAGCCAAAGGAGAGTGTGTGATGATATATGGACTTGGAAGAGCAGCTCTTAAAGCGGTATGGAGGTCAATGATCCAGTCCCATCCAGTAGATGTACCATCATTGGCACTGGTGAAGTCTTCCCAGTCGATGTCGACACCGTCCAAGTCGTAGTTTGTGACGAAGGCGGCAAGCTCAGCAGCAACGGTGGTAGCAACAGCGCCAGACGTGGTTGGAGTGTCTGACAAATATAGACTCGAATGAGAATAGCTCATCAAATCTGGTTCATAAGAATCCATTACTCACCGCTTTCACCGAAAGCAGCGATAGTCAGGTAGATACCAGCAATCTTGTATTCAGCCTTGATTGTGGCTCTCTCGTCAGCAGTGAGGAGCGTCCAAGCGGCCGCGTTATCAGTGGAAGCAGAGGTGGAGGACAGCCAGAAAGAGAGTTCAAAAGCAGATGTGAGACCAAGGTCAGATGGGGCTGGTGGCTGGACCAGGTAAGGAGCATCAAAATAAACGTTAAAGAACAACGTGGCTGCTGATGGGGTGGTAGTTTGTCTCGGCGCGAGGACACCACGTTTGATCAACTCTCGCTCAGAGCGTCTAATTGAAGTAAAAAATAATGGGGAATATTAGTTTTACGTTGGGACCCCTGTTGCTAACTGCGCCGCAAGCATCTTCAAAGTAAACAAAGCACTGACCTGTTCAAAATCTTTACAGAAAAGAATCTCAAGGTCAAGATAGTATTCTTACTTGGATTTTAGTATAACAAAGGACTGACTTGACTTCTAGTAGCTTGTTTGAGGCTTTTCTTAGCTACAGGACCGGGAGAAGCAGCAGGTACGGAGGCACGAGCCATCTTTGATCTACAGATCATCAGATAGAGGAGATGAGGTGACGGACCAAAACACCAGTCAGCTAACAATTTTGAAAGACTCAAAGTACTGGTAGCCTCTTCACCTATCTTCAACCTAAGCGTTGTTGTGACTGAAATTCAGTAAATTGAACGCCGTAAAACGCGCCGGCGATTACCTTATGTTCAAGACTCACAAACTTGGAGTTTTTGAATGTCTTCGCAGCTAACTTTTGGCAAGAAATATGTCAGTAATTGACATCCTGTATCTGTAAATGACGCTACGCAAGCGAACTAACTTGATGGTGGTGTTGACTTTGCTTTGCAACAACACTTACAGCAGCGGAAGTTACGGCGAACAAGGCGACGGCGAACCCTCTCATCTTTACTTTCCAGTACAAAAATAAAATAACCTGAGAAGGTTGGGGATTGTTGTTTAAAATGAGTGTGGGTTCTCAAAACGAGCGTGTCGAGATTGTGAGGTGACGAGATGATAAGAGGAAGGAAAAATGTGGTTGGAAGAAGACTGAAGATTATAGAAACCCGGTTAACTTTTAGTGTTAAACAGAGAGGTAGCCGGATTGAGAAACGTGGCGCTTTGCAAGGGGGATTGTGTGGGACAGCGGAGTCTAGTTGAAGGAGATGAGGAGCTCCTGTCTGATCCAAAGCACAGTGCTTTCGCGCCTGATTTCCATATATCGGGCCCACTGGCATGATACAGTCAGTAGAGACTATTGTAAACCAGAATTATCTGAAGAAGGGGTGCAGGGTAAGGTACTGCTTTCCTTTGAAGGTGTTGTACTTGGGATTGCACTGCAAGCCATCTCGCGTTCCAGATCGTCAATACGGCTTGCAAGATCTCCCCAAATCTACATCTTGATCAGTTTAAGCTATAACTGAAAAGGCATCTCTAAGACAGAATATCACAGAACTCTCAATTTTGGGGGGCATCAAGAGGCCGAGCCCATTGTTTACCTTTTGAAAACGACGCGCCAAGAACATGCTGGACGCAATGAAATTCTTACGTCCAGAAATTGTCACGTAGTATCTCTCATATAATAATACAGGCAATTGAATTTAGCAGTAGTGTACATCTAGTGCTTATAAATTCTATCAGGTTTCCAACTTTGAGTGGCTGCTTCGCCCTCAGAGAGTATCCGGTCCTCCTCAGACGACCAAGGACCCGCAAGGAAGGATGGCTGTCACTAAGGAGACGTTGATCTCCTTAGCCAAAAAGTCCCTTTCTTGGGATCGGTCTTCAAGACAAGATATCCCAAGCTGGTATCAAGAATTGCTGTTCGATTTCATGGAGGAATTTCCTAGCGACGACAATTGGGTAAGTAGGATAATATTTACATACTGAAGCTCTCTAGCAAGTCGGTCTAACAGGGCCTATTTTGTATACCACTATTTTACAGCTGTTGACTCCGGGTGATGGAGAGTTGGGTGTCGTTCTATGTAAGCTCCTTTGGGTCCGGGTTATTTTGGCTCGTTCTCTCCAGGGCTCACGATTCCTCTTCTGGCCCAACAATATTTAGGTATGGAAGACAACTGCTGGGAAGATATTGTTCTGACTCATGACCACAATGTCCCAATTGATGGCGGAAGGAGCAGGCAGTTGAAGGGGAAGAGAGGGGTGGGGTCGTTGGAGGCACTTAAGGTACGTTCTGTTCTCTCTCTGACCTTTGACTTCATCTGCGGCCGGAATAGCTTACTGGGAATGCTATCATTTATGTAGGACCATATCAGGTATCACCCTACTCATGCTAGGAATAGGGACGAAAGAAGGAGGAATGATGTGAGCTCTAATCGAACCTCCAAATTTGGATTAGTTGCTTAGAGATCTGACAAGCAAGTTTTCTTCTCAGGTTTCCAACAGCAATAATAAAAATGACATCATTGACGTGGATGCGTCTCGAGGTAAGTAACTCATGTCACCGCGGAGCGCCTAGCTACTTCATATCGAAGGGAATTGTAATGAGGGAAGATCATTGACTCCGATGCCTTCTACTCAACTACTTCGGGTCTCACCTCAAATCCGATACACGTAGGCCTCAGCATGGATGTTAAGCCTTTCGATACTTCAAATCCGGTTTCTGTCCATTCATCGTCTGCATCGTCCCCTTCTCACTTGTTCAACCCCAAACCTGAAGTTATTGATCTCGATTTGGAAGAAGATAACTACGCATCTTCTTCAACTTCTCGGTATGCGGTCAATAGCAGTACCAAAGAAAAGAGAGAAGAGTCACCAGAGATTGAAGTATTAAGTTCACCACCTCTTCAAATTCAGAGAGGCGCTCCAAATCCCTTCAAAATGTACCAAACAAAGTTAGAAAGAAAAAACTCTTTCGATCTGATGGAAATCGATCCCCCCGTCGCGTCAACTTCTTCGCCATCAACAGGGCCTCGACAGGGTGTATTCTCAAGCGGACCTGGTTCTGCTTCCTATTCCTCTTCTACAAGCACTTCGACCCAGTTTAAACTCAACGCTGAAGTTTTGCTGATCAACAAAGCATTCTGGAAAGTTGAAGCCCAACACATTAGATCTCAAGCTCCTCACATGTTCGATAACGTTTTTGACTTTGTCTTTTAGGCTCTATACTGACATCGTGCTTTTTTGCGTACCCTCCAGCAATCCTGGGCCCTCAAAAGTCAAAGCTTTACAGCGATTAAACAATCTCAGTATTGCAATCAAAGCAATTGATAGTGAATCACCAAACTTGACCTTAGTCGATGGTGCAGTTTATCAAGCTTTGCCAGAGCTACAAGGATGGCATCTCGAAGCAGCCGACTTAAAAAACGATTTAGTTCAAGGTTTCACCTCTGCCGGAGACTCTTTCGAACCCCTTGGAAACTACGATTTCTTGGTCCCACCCATCCCAGCGCAGGCTAATCGACCTCTTCGCAAAGACCAAGTTTTTCCTCTATCCTCAGCAGCAGCAGTGTCCCACTTCGATTATCCAATCCCTGGCGGCTATCCAATCCCAGGAGGCTATCCACCAGCCACGCAAACTCCAGTTAAATACTATCCGGGTGGTGCCACCCGACCTGTCGTCGGGCATTGGAACAGACCAGCAGCAGCAGCTGGACGCTTCAACCCCTACGGACAACAACGTCGTTCTACCCACCAGGATCCCCCTGCTCTTGGTGGCTACGCTGGTCATATGGCCAACCCATTTCATCGCCCAATCGTGAACCAAGAACCTGAGGGAGATCTGGATAGGATGCTAGATGAGAATAGAAGGACTGGGGCGTCGTGGGTTTCAGCTTTGATTCTTGAGGGGAATGTACCGGCTGACCCCCCTTATCCTGAAATATATAGACTGGCCGATTTTTTCAACAACGCTCTTGAGAATTTCAAAGAAGATGCAACTGTCGCTGGTGCCCTCCAAGATCTAAGTCTGAGTGACCCCAAGCAGAAGCTCGATGGAATGACTGTGTCCCTGATGCCTCACCAGCTCATTGGTGTTGCATGGTGAGTTTCATTTCCTGAAGAAACTTTTGAGAAAAATTGACATCCTTTTGGTACTTAGGATGAAAAAGATGGAGCAATCCAGAAGTAAAGGTGGCATTTTGGCCGACGATATGGGATTGGGTAAAACCATTCAAGCTGTCGCGACAATGGTCGTCAATAAGCCGCAACGAGGCGCATTAAAAAAGGCAACTTTGATCATCGCAGTAAGCCTGTAGTTTAATAACATTAAAACTTTTGCTAACCATAAACCGTCACTCAGCCTGTTGCTTTACTCGAGCAATGGAAACAGGAAATCACTTCTAGGACGAGATATGGACTCTTGTAGGTAGCTCTTTTTTCTTTTCAAAGAAATCCTGTCCTATATTTTACTTTTTCGATCGCCATAGCTCTGTTCACGTTTATCATGGACATGGACGAGTCAGATCTTTGTCGGCTCTGAAACACTACAACGTTGTCATCACTACACCAGGCGTTATCAGCAGTGAACATACTAAATTCACCGGAGACGACAATCAAAATGGACTTCTTTTCCAACAGCAGTGGTTAGTTTCTCTTGGCTTCTTAACAGCATATCAGTAATTGACTTTGCTGCTTTCACTGCAGGCATCGCGTTATCATTGACGAAGCTCATCAGATTCGATCAAAGGTGCTTTCTTTTATACAACTGAATTGTCACAAGTTAAGGATATTGACTTTATGTCCGCGTTCAGGGCAACAAACTATCTAAATCAGTAGCTGAGTTGGACTCGGTGTACAGATGGTCCCTCACAGGTACTCTGATCGTCAACTCTCTTGAAGATGTCTACAGCCATCTACGTTATTTGAGACTGAGGCCATACAATGAGTGAGTTTTCTATCGGTTGACATTATCCCATTAGCTGACAAACTGACTACGTGCATCGAAAGCTGGAGCGAGTTTGTGAGTATTTATATGCCAAAGCTATTCGCCGACGCTAATTTTGTTCTTTGGACTTTACAGCGAGCTCATATTGTCCAAAGTATGAGATCTCAACCTGCCAGATCGGCTGAGCGTATGCAAGTCATTCTCCGAGGATGTTTGTTGAGGAGGACCAAGGACAGCGAGCTAGATGGAAAGAAGATTTTGGAACTGAACCCAAAGCACATTGAGCTTGAAGTTTTGCAGTTCTCTCCAGAGGAACGAGAGGTAGAGACATGTTTTCAAAGCTATTATTTGATCACGCTGATGACTTTTTGTAAACGAAACAGATCTATACAATGGTCGAGACAAAAGCTCAGGTGATCTTCAACAAATACCTCAAAGCGGGAACGGTCTTGAAGAACTACGCTCATATATTTACTCTGCTTACGAGATTACGTCAGGTACGTACCTCAAAAGGGAGATAGATGAAGGTTTACACTGACTGCTAATGTATCTTAGATCTGTAATCATCCAATTCTCATCCAAGAAGTGGGGATGAAAAGTGAAGCTGCAGAAGCAGAGACCCAGGACAATAAACCCACCGATAATTTGAATAGGGCGATTGAAGTTCTTGGTGAACAGTATGTCTCTTCCTCATTCAATCGATACAGCCTGCAACTCACAAGCTAGTTTTGCGTTAATAGAACGGTTGAAAAGCTCAAAAATCAGTTTACGAGACTTTTTAATGAACGAAAACAGCGAACAGCAGATGACGAGGGAGATGAAGATGAATGCGGAATCTGTTTTGAGCCGTTTACTCAGACGAAAACTACTCCTTGCGGTCACCGATTCTGTGCGGAGTGCCTTTCAGACTGGTTCAAGACTAAAGATGGTATCATCAATGCAATCGATGATGAACTGCGAATGGCTGCTGCGATGAGAGGTGTCAGGGATTGCCCAATGTACCTCGTCCTTGTTTGCTTGTTTGGAAATATATATATCTAACTTTCGTTCATCTTATCCCTTGTGCGATCTTAGGTGCCGAGAACCTGTCGATTACTCTAAATGCTTTGATGTCAGCCTGTAAGTATTTTCATTTCTGTTGTGGTTGGCGTTCGCTGACCTTGGCCTGTGTCGATGAAGATTCGAGCCTGAGGAGGCTGCTGCTGATGAGCACTTGAGCCTGGACCTAGACCACGTAAGTAGAGATCTCATTGGTGTGTTACTACATCGCTAAAGTTTTGTTGTTTTTGAAAGGGGGGAATTCAAATCGACAATGATGACCAGGGGGCAAATGGTAAAGGCAAAGGTAAAGCGAAACAGTTGAAGTTCAAGCCAGTCTTGAATCTAACCGAGCCAAGGTAAGCAATCCCACTTTGACAGTCTTGCAATCGACTACCACTAACTGCTTACCATTGCTTTCCGTCTTTTATTGAACTTTAATAGCGCTAAAATCACTCGAATGCTTGAACTACTTCGAAGCTGGCGTAAAGAACACCCTGACGACAAAGGTGCGTTTGCCTGATTTTTGCAAACCGCTAATTTAGCTAACTTGCCATCTATCTTTCAAGTCATTATCTTCTCTCAATGGGTGAAAATGATAGATCTCATGGATCAATATCTTAAATATGGTACGTGCTACAGGTCAGCTTGCATTCGCTGAACTGTGACTGACTGCATCTCCAGACGGCATTCCGTTCCTCCGTTACGAAGGAGGAATGAATAGAAATGAGAGGGATCGGGCTGTTAATACCTTCATGCAAGAGGGCAGCAGTTCACCCATGGTGATGCTTATCTCTCTAAAGTGCGGCGGTGTCGGATTAAATGTAAGCGTTTGCAATGCTACTCAACTTAGAGTATAATGGCTAAGTTTATTTCATTTTCAAACCCAACAGTTGACCAGAGCCAACCGTGTGGTCAACATGGATCTCGCCTGGAATCCAGCGACTGAGGACCAGGCTACTTCTCGTACTCACCGCATTGGCCAAGTAAAAGATGTTTACGTCCACCGTCTTACCATCGCCAATACCGTTGAACAAAGAGTGTTAGCTTTGCAGAACCGAAAGCAAGCCATGGCAGATGGTGCTTTTGGCGAAGGAGGAGGTAAGAAGATTGGTCGTTTGGGTGTAGCTGAATTGAAGGTTAGTTGTCTCGTAGTCCTCTCCAATTTTCATCGGACTAAAAAAAAGTTCTGCCTTTATAGAACCTTTTCGGCCTTTGATCGAAGTTTCCAAAACATGGCTTGTAAATTTGAGTACTTGTATTATTTAACAATATGTTGTAAATGCGATCTCTGTAAACATACATACCCACTATACACATACCCACTGTTCAAATATAGCTTCCCCATACCCTATTTCAGCTTCAATTTCCCGTAGTGCTTGCAAGAATGAGTGGAGTTTTGGAGAGGTTTACATCGACCTCCAACAAAGAATGGAGTCTATCTGAACCCCTTTCGCTGATAATCTCTTCTACCTTCTACCGTAGCCAAAATAGACCTCGCTGCATTGATTTTGGCAGCTCTATCTGTCGAACCACCTAGATCAGGATGGTGGTCTTTGAGTTGCTGTCTCCAAGCGGCTTGAATATCATCGTCGCTTGGCAGATGTCGAAGATCGGTGAAGCCAAGCATCTCATAGTGTCGGTCAACGTCGTAGATCTTAATTTTGTTATTAGACCCAATTGCAGATAAATTCTAGTGACCAAAGCCGTAATTGTCATCACTCGGCGAAGAAAAAATGCGAAGAGCTCGAAAGACTTACGATTTGACCAGGACCCATGTCCATTTCTAGCTGTCTCCTAGCTTTCCTCAGCAAGTCATTTAACCGTTCCTGTTCATCCACCTTCCTCTTGTGCCTCTGCCACTGTTGCTCCGCCTTCTTTTCGTTCCTGTCCGCCTTAGCGTCTTTACTAAACTTCGCACGGGCTTGCCGTCGAGCATGTTGTTCTTCTAGTTTGAGTCTCTTTAAATAAATCTGTTCTTGGTTGCGCTGACGGACCATTTCTTCATACGCGAGCTGACGTTCTAGTTTCTAATTCATTTGTTAGTTCGAAAGTTTTGATCAGTTTTGATCGTCAGGGAAAACGGTAGAATGACAGATGATCAGGAAGTTGGACTTATGAACGCACCATGAGCTCTTCTAATTTAGCGATCTCTTCTAGATGCTCCTGACGTTCTTTCTCGAAAGGTGCGGCCAGTTTGGGGAAGGGGAACGACGAATGGAGTCGGCGATGAACACCATCACTAAAAAAGAAAACCATACTTTCAATATAAAAAGGAATTTGATGCTGAAAAAAACTCACACAACGTATTGTAGATCTGAAGCCTTCTCCCCTTCTGCCAGTAATACTTCATCCACCATTACCTCCGGCTTCATCGAATGAATACTTGAATCCATCCAGTCAGTCAGTCCTTGTGCACCAGCAGATGCCAGCTTTGGAGGGACTCGGGTGGAAGAATTGACGCCCATGTAAATAATTGGGTCGATGAGCTCTTTCTTAAATTGTTGGATCGATGGGTTTGTGAGCGTGAACTCAGAGAAGTTATGGAATGAAAAGGACTAGCAAAAAAATCAGAGGTTCGGTCAGAGTGGGATTAGAGAATGAAAATGACAACGCTGAAAGAATTGGCTGTAGACTTACATGTCGCGGCCAGACGAGGATGCCGTCTTGTTTTGTTGGGATCAGGACATCCTTCACAGTCTGCTGCTGGTTTGATGGAGATACCAGAGGCGATGGTGCTTCCATGAGACCAATTGGAAGAGTTGATTTGGTTGAGTACGCGAGGTAGACCGAGCGATGTAGCGGAAAGACGATGCGCTCCTGTGGAAGTTAGTCAAAATTAGAAGCGTGAGTAACATAGTAAAGACCTCAGGAAGTAGGTTGTAATAATCTTACTTGAACAGTCAGGTCCATTGCCCCCTTCCCCTCTCCTAGCTGAATGAAGCTGTCCTCCAGTCCCTCGATAGGAATTTCTGTCGGCGCAGGCAAGGTAAAACGAACCGGTAGCTTGAACGCTTTTCCGAAATCACTTTCATCAACTTTCCCATTCAATATTAACCCCCGCACTCTCTCGGGATGAGTGAATATCTGACCGTCGATCGGTAGCGATAGTGTTCCAAATGCTCTTCCTTTGAACCCAGAATAACAACCTCCAATGAGAAACGGAACACCTTTGATGTTGCTGCTTTCTTCCGGTATCAAAAGAGTTGCTTTGAGAATGTACAGACTGATCCAGAACGGCAAACTGGCAAGCCGAACTTCGAGAAGAGGCGAAGGAATGTTCAACGCTTTTTCGAAGACGGATTTCACTTTGGAATGATGATCCAAGCCTGTGAAGCTTAGGTACTGAGGAGGAAGAATACGATCAAACAAGTCCTGAGAGTTTACTGTTTGTTGCTGGTTGTCATCTCCAGTCGGTTGCTGCTTCGAAGAGGTGTTGGAGCTGGCGAACCGGCGCTGGGAAAGGAGGACAGCTGATGGGAAACTTGGAACTGGACGAAATACATGTTGGAAGATCAGTATTGATAGGGACTGGGGTAGCTGTCTGCTCCTGATCTTGACACCTAAATAGAAAATTGGCAAAACGGGAGTCAGTTTCAGCTTCCAAAACAGTGAGAACGCTGAATCAGACTCGCCCATTATCCAATCTTCAAGAAGTATACTACCGAACCAGGACTTGTCCCACCGTCACTTTCTCTCTGCTTCAATACAGTGTTTCCAAATTAGATTATTCGACTATTGTCGTTCGCAAGACAAAACAATTTTTTGTGCGAGCAAGAGCTCACTTCAACGTCCAAAAAGCTGAAAACAAGACTACCTTCTCTACAAGCGGCTTTCGATAGATTACCTCTATCTGAAATCACAGGTCAAAATTTCAAGTCCCAGGTACGTTTGAAGGCTCGGAATCATTGTTTTTGCTGTTTCGCCACGGCTTCTGACAACTCCCCTTTCGTTCACATGATATATCCGTTACCAGTTCCACAACTGAATTCGGGTCTTATCGGTGTGTCAACTGTAGTACAACATGGCCTGTATAACTGTGACAGGCTATCCTTCGTCCGGAAAGTCGACTTTCGTCGAATACTTGTCAACCAACCTCAAAACTCGAATAGAGGAAGCTGGTTCATCTCAGCAAGTGATAGTACTTACCGATGATGCTGTTGGTGTAACGAAGGGGTCGTATGCTGGTCAGTGACTTGTATTTGCTTCACCCTTGATGTTTGAACTGAAAGCTCGAATTGACATCACGACATATCTAGAATCAGCATCTGAAAAACCGGCACGAGGACTACTACTTTCAGCAGTATTTAGGAGTCTATCGCCTAGGTCCATTGTCATAATAGATTCGCTCAACTACATTAAAGGGTGGAGGTATCAGATATTCTGCGCTGCGAATGAAGCGGGGGTGAGGAGGGCAACTGTGAGTTTGACACGTTTGAATTGTTACAGTGTTAGATGCTGAGTACAGCCACAACTTCGTTCTGTCTCGAAAGGTTCAACTTGCAACTCCAGCTTCGAAATGCACAGAGTTCAACACTCTTCGCCCCTTAACATCGCGATGGGACCCGACAGTGTATGTAAATATCTGTTCTTATATCATGATCATCGTTCCTTATTATATGTCTCGTTTCCAGCCTTGACCAGCTAATTATGCGATACGAACCTCCGACGAATCAACAACGGTGGGATGCTCCACTCTTCACAGTAGCCTTCGACGATGATGACAAAGCCAAATCTGCAACCGTTGATGGTGTTTGGGAAGCTATTACAACAGGAATCATTAAAGCGCGAGGACAGGCTGTTACACCTGTGAGTTCCTGATCTCGTTCCTGCACCTGAGTTCCTGTACCTGACACTATGTCACCCCTTCAGGTTCAAGCGCCTCAAGAGTCATCCCTCCAGCTGCTCACATCAACAACCTCACTCGTTATTCAATCCATTTCAACCCATATTCAAAACTCACCAGGAGATCTGCACTGCCGCTTACCCATACCGCCGTTTGAATCAGGCGAGGTGCTACAACTACCTATGAAGTCGATATCAGTTGCTGAACTAAACGTGAGAATTTTTCCTCGTATGTCTTTTCTTGTTATGGAAACGATCATTGATGTTTTGTGTTTGGATAACAGCGCCTGAAACGACAATTTGAGAAGCTGCAGTTGAAGGCTATTACGACGGGGGCTGTGGGTGGTGATGGTGTGCTGAAAGGTCAGAAGGAAATAGCTGGGGCTTTTATTCGGTACCTAGGTGGTGTATGGGGCACGAATGAGTGAATTTTGATAGAGTTGTACCTTCAGAATGATACTTACTACTTGTGAGTGATATGAGCCGTTAACGAGAAAGCTCCAAACCAGGAATCACATATACATAGAGATACAAAAGAAGCAATAGAAACTTCTCTAGTGCTACTATGACTTGATGGGAGGGTACTAGCAAGCAAATTGAAAACAACCAGGGGCAAGCGGGTACCAAAAGTGCTTGATCGGACGTTGAACGCCACAAATGATCTGCATGCTTTGGCTTCGCACTCGAGACCTGTTGTTGTCCCTGCTCTCTCACTCTGACTCGTTGTATTGTTGCACAACACTAAGTGAGCTACCTTCAGTACAGATATGAACTCAACTCCACCCATGGAAGTGTGGTGCTGACTCTCGTCTCCTTACCAGCATGGAATCGCACAGCTCGTCTGCAGCTCCTCAGGCTGTCGTTTGGGCCTTCTGGCCAGAGTCACCGATCCAGGGTAAGAAAGAACGCGTGTTGGGTATCTTACCAGTGGATCGTCAAGTACGCCATCCTTCCTTCCTCATTCCGTCTCCAGAGGTAGTCCCCAGAAATATTGATGACGTTCCATTTCCCGTTTTATTTGGCTGTATAGCAAGCACTCGAGATAGCGAAGAAGCACTTCTCAGATCTCGGGCAGTATCCTGACTCTAGCATTGAGTTCCTAATAGATGGTCAGCCTGGTCAATTTAAAGCTAGCGGGGGGCCTGTACAGTGGTGTAGGATTAGCGACGATGGATGGCAGTTTGTTGCTCAACGATCTCCAGAAAAGATTCTGGTGGAGGTGGTACCTAGTACTGGCTACCCAGCCAACTTCTTGAGAAGTGAAAGTGAGACCCAGGACGCGTCGTTAAAAAGTAAGTCGCACTTTTACTACGCTCACGACGCACCATCGCATTTACCGTAATCTTTCAGGGGCATACTTCAAAATGTTCAAAGGATTCTTCGACTTGTTAACCATAGCTTTTATTACGCTAATGGTAATTTCTATCATTAAAAGATAAGCAATTCGTTGTGGGAGTATCGTGCTATAATCAAATACTCTGTTCACGTACACAATTCGATTAGAAATCATTTATAGATTCTTTCTGAGAAAGGACACGACCTATTAAACTGCTAAAGAGTCGTCTTGTTATGATGCGTTGTCAACTCAGCCGCCATCCAGCCCTCACCTTCATCACCGACGTCGTTCAGCCTCACCATATCCTGTTCGTCTTCTACCATCACGGTCTTCCATTGCTGTCTTCATGTGTTCCAAGATTAGACGTAGACGCACAGATGCACAGCAGTGCTCGTTCACCCGTCGAGCCTTTTAGCTTCTGCACCAGTCTCGCCATATCTACAGGCCCGGAAACTTAATGTAAATGAATTCTTCAACCTTATCTATTTTCCCAAGATTACCCTCTGCACGCCATGCTGGCTAGTGCCCCTACAGCTGGCGCCAAGTGCATTGCGCCGCTGTCTATTCCAATTCTTGGGCACCCCGAAAAACGCCTCCAAGCGGCTTCACCAATCTAAATCTCTTATCTCTGGGTATGGCAGCAATTTTTAAAAATCATGCTTAAACTCTTGTCGTCCAATAGGCGTCTTGCCAAGGTGCGCCACCGCTTTAGCTCCTTTGTTGACGACTTGGTTTAGAACCGATCGCTCACCTCTTTTTCTCGATGACTTTGGATACCAACCATCACTAATACATCCTAACCACTCTCATTCCTTCTGTGTCTTCTAATATGAGTACTTCTAGAGCGTCTGTTTCTAGCGATGATACTGTACGTTGTTCATTGACATCGTCATCCACTTCTGCATCATCCCATTCCATCTCAACCTCGATCCATCACTGACAGTGACGACTTGTCTTTCTTCAATATATATAAAAAAAGAATTATCATTCGGAACACAACGTGAGTTCACCCAGTCATTACATCCTCACAGATAGCATCTGTGCGACTCAAAACTGACTGATCGACACTGCATCGCATCTTCAGTCCAGCAATCAAGTCGCTCCTGATGCTCAACTGCACAATAATCTCGATCGCGTTGTCTCTTCATCACGAACACTGAACAATTACCCTCCCTGCTCCTCCCATGCCGTCCATCGAACGAGGGTGGCTAGATTGATCGACAAAATGCGCGAAATGGTTCCGCCGCACAAACTAGTTGGACCGCTTCTGGTTTTGAGCTTCATTACGGGTGTCCTAGATGCGACGACATATGCTGTGAGTATCTTCTTCTTTTTGTGCCGATGTCAAGTCAATTCTTATCACCCACACGCCAATGCGGGATTTCACCCCCGTACAGGACTTTGGCACATTCGCCTCGAACCAAACGGGCAACACCATATTTCTCGCTCTTGCCGCCCTACAAACACTCCCTTCCATCCGTCTCATTGAGACTGCGGTGTCTCTCAGCTCCTACCTCGTCTTCGCCCTCATCGGCGGCGTCCTCGCACGCAAGTGCTTTTCTTCAACCACTCAACGCTCATTGCTCCTTCTCACCAACATCATCTCGACCCTCCTTCTCATCGGACCTCTGGTACTCCAGCTCAGGATCTCGAAGGACTTCAGAGCGAACCCCAACGTAGACGACACCAAGATCAACTCCATCTTTCTCTTTTTCCTGGCGTCTTCTGCTGGCATCCAAGTCTCTACCGCTCGAACAGTCGGCGTCACCGAGGTTCCCACGTCGATGGTATCAGCAGCCTATGTCGACTTCTTGGTTGACGACAGACTGTTCACGCCAAAGTTGAGGGATGAGAGCGTCAGGAGTAGGAACAGGAAGTTTGTGTATCTCGTTTGTTTCGCTGGAGGTAAATCCTTTCCTCTTTTATTCCCAACCAATCTCTTAAAACTCACTCGATATCTTTGGTTCCTTCCTTGTTTTATACCTGGTCACCTCCCATCTCTTCTTACCACCTCGTCGTCAATTCATTCATCCATCTCCTTCACCAGGCTCCTTCGTCGGCGCGACTCTTCAACGTTTCTCAGGATCAACGACCGTTCTTATCATAGGTCTCGCATCCAAGGCGGCTGTCACCGTCTGGATCGGGATGTTGCATTCTGGTATTGCAGATGTGATCATCAAGACCGTCAGTGGGGAGAAAAAGAATGTTGATAACGGTGAGACCGTCTAGAATAAAGATAGAGACATGGTAGAATTAAATAGAATTTTAAGAAAGTAGTGATAGAGGGAGGTGATGGACTTCGTGTTTCGACGGCTGAACCCTGCAGGAGGCGGAAAGCAGACCGGCTTTTCTTGTATACCTGTATCTTCGCAGCTCCAGAGTCATTTTTTATTAAGCGGAAAGGCTACTCAGCTATTTGACTTTGCCCAAGATTCTCATCTTAAGAGAAATTGAAACAAATACAGTGTACGGGCAAGTGACCGGACGGATCATTCGAGGTCAATTGACGCGAGACGCCCAACTTTTCGCAATTTTAACAACCTCGAGAGTGCTTTCCAGTATGCAACTACTACCTTCTATTTCTTCTCTTGTCTCTAATTGGATCACAAGTTTTTGGTAACGACCTTGAACGGCAGGTTCGTTGAGCAACCCGAGTTGCTTCGTGCTGCCGGTGACCTAACCACTCTGGATTTTCGTAGAGCTGGTACTGAAGTTCCCACTGGATTAGCCATTGATTTGAAGTACGGCCTTCTCAGAAGAGCATGGCTGGCCTTATCTTACCTACCCTCTCGCCTACGCTCACTCTTTCAAGCTCGTCCTCCCCCGAAGCTGGAAAACTCACCCCTCTGGAGCCTCTCGAGCGAGAAAAGAGTTCAACTTTGAGACTGGAAGGAGCAGGTACTGCAGAAGATCCCTATATCGTAGCATTCGAAGAGAACGATGCTGAAAATCCCAGGTGCGACAAACTTTTATTTCGACCTTCGATGTTTGGTCGTCCGCTCACGCATCGCTTTTCACAGGAATTGGTCAAATTCTCGCAGATGGCTGTTATCGCTACTAGGATGTTTACAAATGTTCTGTGTGACATTTACAACTTCAGGTTCATCCCAGTCCCGACAATCCCGTAATTGAGTGACTGAAGTGCTGACTGCCGCTTTTATCACTTACCAGGCTACACTGGAGGCTATCGAACGGAAGAATCAAGGTTTCATATCTCTCAGGAAGTTGCTACTCTTGGATTGACAACATATGTGTTGGGACTGGCTTCTGGTGGATTGTTTTGGGCACCGCTGAGGTGAGAGTCACTTCATGAGGAACGGGCGCCATCGCTCTCAAATGACTTACCGTTTCGTTCTTGTCGAATAGTGAACTTTATGGAAGAAAAATGATCGTTCTTCCTACTCTCGCGACCTTTATCTGCTTTGGCCTCGGCGTTGGACTGGCGTCAAACATACAAACCATTATTATCTGTCGATTCTTCATGGCTATTTCTGGATCAGCTATTCTTGCTGCTATTCCTGGTGTAGTGACGGATCTCTGGCGGCCGTGAGTCGCTTCTCACTTCTATTCCTCTTAAACCTTTTCGGGGGATTGTGCTCAAACCTCTTTTTATCAGGTCTGAGCTATCACTGCCTACCACAATGAATGCGTTCACACCTTTCTCCGGGCCTTGCCTTGGTCCAGTCGTCTCCGCCTTTGTTGGACAATATGCCGGAACAAATAGCTGGCGATGGGTCAACCTCACCTTCGTCTTTTTCGGTACCGCGGTGCTGTCGTTGGGCGTCGCTTTCACAAAGGAGACGTACCCTCTTATCATCCTACAGAAGAGAGCTAAGAAGTTAAGCAGAGACAATGCTGGAGCTCATTTTGTCACTGTATATGAGAAGGGTTTGGAGAAGAAGAAGGTATCAGAGGTTTTGTCGAACGCGTTGAAGCGGCCGTTTGTGTTCTTATTCCTCGAGCCGGTGAGTTCCCTTTAATTTCATCCAAACACGCTATTACTAACGGTGTTTTCCACAGATAGTCTTTTTCCTCTCACTCTACAATGCTCTCATCTTTGGAGTCCTGTATATATTCTTCGGCGCTTATCCAATCATGTTCGCCCAGTATCGTGGGTGGAGTCAAGGCATTGCCGCTCTTCCCTTCCTTGGAATATTCGTCGGTCTCCTCATTGGCGTGCCGCTGGGAGAGTACTTTAAGCGACCTTACTTGAGGAAGATGAAGGAGAGTCCGGATGGACGTGCGCCGCCTGAGGAACGGCTGAGGTTCGCTATGTGTGCGTCGATCTTGCTGCCCATTTCACTGTTTTGGATGGCCGGTGGAAGTAAAGGAAGCGTCAATTACGTAAGGTCGATCTTATGAAGATTATTAAGTAACAGCTCTGACTCTTCATTTGTCTCTAGTGGGTACCTACACTTGCAGGCGTGCCGTTCGGAATTGGGATCCTAGGAATGATGACGTCCTGTCAAGCATTCTTCGCTGACACCTATACAATCCAGATGGCCTCGGTCTTTGCTGCTAATACACTATTCCGATTCGTTCTGGGAGCTACCTTCCCACTGTTTACAACTGTGTTCTTCCGCAAACTCGGTGCGGACTGGGCTCTGGCGATACTAGGTTTCGTCGCTTTGTTTTGTTTACCGCTGCCTTGGCTCTTTTACGTAAGTGTTTGCTCTCATGGGCTTTCATTATCACACACTGACAGTGTCTGTTCTATCTCAGCGTTATGGTGAGAAGATCCGAGGCAAGAGTCGCTTTGTATGTGCCTTGCCACTATCCATCTTCATCAACAATTAAGGACTTATACTGACTTCCTCTTCTTTCACTACTTACAACAGGTTCCTCAACCGATACCTGTTCATAAGCTCCCATCAAGTCTTCCAGAGGAACCACCAAGGATACTTGCGGCGAGGGAAGTCGACGTCAGGGTCGCGGTAGAGAGGGAAAACAATGACGACACGATAGAAGTATAAATGTATAAGAAGCATATCCTGTTTTTGCATAGCCTGGTTTCACTTAGTAGAAAGACAAGCTTACAGCATGATGGTGAATCGGCCATGAAACTGGAATAGAACAGAGCAGCACGTCAGTCGAACGACAGCCTGTTCAGGCCGTCAGAAGAGCCTTTTTTCCTTTCGTTTGCCTAAATAGTCTCTTCTTCCTCAAGTGTCTAATGTAAGCTCTGCTGCTGAATTTGTCGCCAGTGGAGCAGATGTGGCAGGTGTGGAGAAGTGTCAGACATGTCTTCAATGATTTCTGGAGGGCACTCAGAGGTAAATGCAGCATAAAAGGGCGTAGTTTTGCTAGAAGAACGATCCACTTTCTCCTCAAGCCAGCCTCATGACCGCCCTCTCTACCGCGTACAAAAGAACAGTCTTTCTCACCGGAGGTTCGTCTGGAATCGGATTCTTTGCGGCAAAGAAGCTGGCAACCGATCATCCAGACACCCTGGTTGTGATCGCTAGCAGGGTGAGTCTCTCCTTTCCCCCTCATTTCCTTGCATGTTCTCTATCAAACTCAAGTGTTTCTGATGCTGTTGTTCTTTCGCCACCTGTCTTCCTCCACCTCTTTCCCACATCGCGGAGCCAGTCGAAACCCACCTCGTCCCTGCCGCCCAACGTCTCGTACCGCCAACTCGACCTCATCTCACGCTCTCAAATCCGCTCCCTCGTCGAGACATGGTCCTACCCTCCCATCTCAGCCCTTATCTGCAACGCTGCCCTCGCGCCGATGGGTTCGGCAGACTTCACCAACGACGGCATCGAAGTCGGGTTTGCTGCCAACCATGTCGGTCATGCACTCCTCTTCTTCTTACTCAAGGACAAAAAAGCACTTTCTGCGGACTGTAGAATCATCTTTGTGTCCTCTGGAACTCATAATCCAGAACTCAAAGGTACGCCGTCCAAGCCTGAATACACTACCGCTGCGAACGTGGTAAGTCGCTATCTCAAATGATCGATAGAGGATGCGTATTAACTTGAATGATTGTGATCCAGGCCAAAGCTGCTACTCCGAAGCTTGCCGATGGATCGTCGATCTATCCAACCACCAAAGCCGCCAATGTCATCTTTGCGAACGCTTTGGATAAGAGAGTAAAGAGAGCTGGCAAGGACTACTTGGTTAACTCATTCAGTCCAGGTCTTGCTGCAGGTACTCGTCTCTCTCGATGTGAGTGACTCTTCTTATATAGCCTAATCTCATTCAGCGCGGATTTGATTCTCTTGTTTATTAAAACAGCTGCACCGCTCCCCTTCCGCATCATGCTGATGGTTATCTTCCCAACATTCAGGATACTCCTGAACTATTTCATGGGAATGAACATTGTTACCCCTCGAGCATCTGGAGCTTCTTTGGCCAAGTTTGCGACGAGCGAAGAGTACGAGGACGTCAGTGGGAAGTATTTTACGTTGGAGAAGATGATCCCGAGCTCTAAGGACTCGTATGACGTTGAAAAGCAGGACGATTTGTGGGATTGGACTGTGAATGAGCTGGCAAAGGATGCAGAGGAGAAGAAGAGCTTCAACGAGATGTAAATGGTGGTGACATCTAGCAAAACAGCACTGCTACGGCGAAAGAAACCGGGGTTAGATCATTAGCTTACGAGTATCTCGTTCCTATGCTCAGTCTGTTTTTTTTTTTTTAACAAACCTTCAAGGCTATTTGAGTCTTGTAGTACAAGTAAGAAGATTGACAGGATCAATTTCTGTTGGTTTCTTCCCATAACAACAAACCTTGTTAAATCACTGTCGTAATTGGTTTGGAACGAATGTCATTCCACAAAGATATTTCGCTCTTACACAAGTGTGCGTACAATTGTGTGTAGCTCTGAAGCTGAATTTGAGTGAGAAAAAGCGGCAGATTTAATTTTTAGTCTAGTGGGTGAAAAATCAGTTCCTTTTCAGAACCCAGATCGGGACATTTTTGAGATCCAAATAGTTGAAAGAAGGAGAAGAATGAATCTGTACAAGTTTCGAGAGAAAGAGGGACCAAAAACGCTGTTGCGAGAGCTAGTGAAAATCTACTTCGAGGCTGATAGGTGGAGGATGTCTCAAGGGGTTAGAAATCTTAACTTTTTACAGATACGAAAAACCCACCAGATACTACCAGTGGCCCTCGTTTTCCTGTTCCCATTCTCTCATTATAGGACTGATGTGAGTCCTGTGTGTGGATAGAACCGGGAGAGATCAGCTTTACTTCTAGCTGCCAAGACCTGAGTGGAGGAAGGGATCGCCATCAGTTTTTTGAATGTGCTGGCTGATCTGTTGATACTTTTTCTACTACAAAGAATTAATTTTACGAAGACGTTGGCATCATTTCCAAGGGGAGACCCAAAGTGACCAGAGAAAGGCGCTGCGCTCGTTCGACAGCTCAGTTAGAGCAGACCAATCTTTCTCGGTCCATGTATAGCGTTAAACAGAGTACACACTTCTCATACAACACTAGTCTTCACATCTCATCTGTCCCTCAGTTCAATTCTCTGTGAAACCAGCTATCACCCAGCAGGCCCTGATGCCCAACCGCAGCGCTTCCCTCCCGAGTAATGTCACCACGCCTGTTATCCTACGAGGCAGCTGCTGTAGTGCTTCGGATCGGGGGTTGAACTTGATGAAGTCGAAGAAGATGAACTGCCGTGCCAGGGGGACGGTGAAGAGGATGATGAGGGTGAGAGCCAGGAGCAGTAATGGGAGGAGTGACGTCGCTAATCGATGAGAGGAAAGGAAGCTTGTACTGCTCTCAACTAAGGAAGAGAAGTTAACGTAATTGTCAATGACAGCCTGACGAGGAAAGAGGTTTTGAGAGGAAATCATCACACGAACTTAATTGTCCTCGGCTTATCGGTTCACCCTTCTCAGCTATTGAGTAAACGTCCTCCTCTTTTTCACGACCTCCCTTGAGATCAACTACAGTGTTGGATTCCATTCAAGATATATCTGCTGCGTGTCGCTGAAGTGACGAAGAACGGGATGAAGGAAAAATTTGTGGGTCGATAGTCGGGTCGTGTGAGGCGGATGAGCTACGATAGTTCACTGCGATATAGTGTTTTGAAGGGAGGAAGCTGCTGTCCAGTCAATGGTGTGCGTAGTATACCGGAGTGGGTAGGTGTCAGTTTCAAAACCAAGATGTTGGTGGGAAAAAGCTGAGTCAACCTAATGTGCAGGGCGAAAGAAAAACAAAAGGCTTGCGTGGTCTCGCAAGTAGTTCCCTGATGACGTCTGGTCGGCACGCGTCGTCCTTTGAGATAAGCTTTTCGCCTTTGAGGTATCAATGAAAGCCGGCAAACTGTAGCTATACATGACATGAAAACGAAATCAAAATGTAAACAAAGGGGATGACTCTTAGGAGAGGGAGAGTTGCGGTTTTGTTTCGTTGGGCGCATCCGTATTCATGGCGCATTTGGCAACCGATCTAGCAAAAATCGCAAAATGGTTCGCTGCAGACATAAATATGCCATAAATCTTGGAGAGATATTAAATCTCCTTCTGAGCAGATCAGTAGCGCCGGGTGCTTGTCTACCACCCTAGAACTCCCACCATCGGTCACGACCTCTCCATCTCCTCCTCCTTCTCACTTGAATCTTCCACCAGTGAGCAACTTTTTCTTACACCATTCTAAGCATCTCCTTCCTACACCTCGATCTAACTATCGCTTTTGATAACCTCCCTTGAACAGGCCACCTCAACCCTTCAGCGCTGCAGAGCGGCTCAGCCCACTTCGTGCGCTTACTATTGAAATAACACAGGAGGACCCACTGGACGTTGTAGAACACCTCCACCATCTCTCTTAGGGAACGCAGCAACCTGTGGCACGAGTCAAACCTTACTAGTCGGAAAGGTAAGTTGAGCTTCAGAGCGACGCGCTGAGGTAGGTTCTACGCATCGTTCCGCGACAAAATGTGATGGATATGGTGCTATGTTGGTACTGTCTTTCACTATCAGTTGGAGGGGGTAGGAGGTCTAATATATATTTGCCAGGAGAGATATTGACAATAATGAACACGAGGAAGACGATTACTTTTGAATTGTGGTGTAGGTGACAGTGAAGTCGACAGAGATGGTTGAGCCAGGGAGGAGATTGATAGCTAAAAGGAAGGTAGTGCTGAAGGCTATCGACCTGGTTTGTTGTGGTTTTGTACTTTATATTTCAACAACAGAGTAAAGGTTCGGCGATCGTGAGATCGTTCCTGTAGGAGAAGGGGTTCAGATGAGATAGAGATGTACGAGTGACAGTCTCCCAGACTATATCTCTATCCCATTCCACTAAACGTGTGATTCACATTCCTCTTCTCGCTTTTTCTTCAACAACTCATGACATCCCACCACCTTCTCAAACCTAAAGAAAGATACACCTCTCAGCCCGAATGTGGACGTCGGCTCATAAATAGTTCAAGGGTGTGAGGTTGGAATCTTTCGCATATCACTAGGATTAAAGAATGATGGGGACTTGCTGGTTAAATGGGTAAACCAGTTCGGGTGGGCGAGTGTTGATGCTAGCGTGGGTGCTACTATGTGGATAGAACGAGGAGAAAGGAAATAAAAAAAAGTCG
This sequence comes from Krasilnikovozyma curviuscula, assembly GCA_014825775.1. Classification (NCBI taxonomy): domain Eukaryota; kingdom Fungi; phylum Basidiomycota; class Tremellomycetes; order Cystofilobasidiales; family Mrakiaceae; genus Krasilnikovozyma; species Krasilnikovozyma curviuscula. The sequence continues at coordinate 61,589 of MVAQ01000014.1, read as the reverse complement.
CACCCACCTTCTCTCACTTTCTTCTCTTTCTTTCTCTCTCTTTCTTTGTGTGAGCGTGTCTGTGTGGTAATACGTTGTGCGTCCCCGTTGCGAAGTTTAGCAGAGGACGACAAGGTGGCGACGTTCGACCTCACGCCATGTAAGACGGCCCTCAGGTTCCTAATGAATAAGGTCCACCAGTTTGTGATCTTGACGATAGTTGTGAGTGAAGCAGAGATAGTGTCGATTCCTGGAAGGATTCATTTTCACGATTTTGTGGTCAATAGCCCAGGCACAACGTGCACTCGCGCAGCTTTGGTAAACTGCAAACTGCAACGGAAGTTGACTTTTTCCAGGGTGATTAGAAAAAAATCCCAGCACTACCACAAGTCTCAGGTGGAATCTCCTTTGTAATTAATATCAAAGAGAGTACGTTCTTTATCTCTCGGAATATTGTCCAGGAAAAGGAACAAGAAAAGGAGCTGAACCTTCCACTATTTCCTCTTGCTCAGAAACTACCTCCAAACTTAACCTGGATTGATCCCATCTTTTCTCTTGGGCTGAACGAGCTCTCCGTTTGAACGTGCCGAGGCTCCTCCACTCATCATGGTGCAGGACCTCTCAATCAAGTGAGCCGAGGTTCTTTCGCACCAATATAACTTGCAGCAGCGGACTGATTGCTCCCTTTGTCACATGAAAGTGAGGACACGAAGAAGAGCTCTTCTTCAAATGACGACCTGATTGACATCGACAGCCCGATGATTCAACAAGTACGCTCCCTTTCCACTTTCCTGAGGACCCCTCTCGTTTCGCCATGCCTACGTGAATCTTACCACTTTCTATATGCAGGAAATTCTACACCTCATCCTGTCACACCTGTCTTCCAACCCGTCGCTTCTCCCACACACGCTCAATGCAATGAAAGAAGAGCTCCTCATCCGCTCCCGCCAGACGCTTGAGATGGAAGAGCTGCGCGAGGAGCTCGTGTCCCGCATCCTCGCTGGCGACTGGTCTTCCGTCGATAGAATACTCAGTACATCTACTACCAGTAGCGTAAGTGGTGGGCAGGGTGACGCGGGTGGAGAGCTGTTGAGGAATCCAAAAGCAACGCTGTACTTGATCTACCGACAACAATTCTTAGAGCTGATTGAATCGTCAGTCCACCTCTCAATCATTTTCTTGCTCATAAAATAACGCTTCCCGGCCTCTCTAACTCACATCTCCTACACTTCCAACAATCTAGCTCCGAAACACAAAAGGCATTTACCCTCCTCTCCCGAAGGCTCAAACCGCTCGAACACTTCGCTCCAACGTCAACATCGCACCATGATCTGTCATATCTCCTCACGTCACGCTCAGTTACTGAGTCAGCCTCTTTTCAGCACTGGGAAGGCGTCGCGCTTGAGCGCGAGCGACTCGCATCCATCGTTCGGCAATCGGGGGGTAGCACGATGGGTGCGGGAGTGGGAGAGGTTGAGATTGATGATGGGAGACTGGGAAGCTTGTTGAAGCAAGCAGTCAAGTGTCAGGTTGATGTACGGGGTGGAAATAGAGGTGCGGGTGCAGTGAAAGTTACGACGTGAGTTTTCGGTATTCATATCGATCAACTCACCTAATTTCAACCAGAAAGGCTCTTGTAGACTGACAGTTTCTTTGATTTTCTTCTTTTTTTTTCTTTTTGTTTGGTCAAAAAAAAAAGGTTGTTGAAGGACTATACGCCGTACATAATACCAAACAAACTCATCTCAACCTTCCGTTCGCATCGCGGCAATGTGAAATGCGTCACCTTCCTCGGCGAAGACGGAGATCGTATTGCTTCTGGCTCCAGCGACAACACCATACACATCACACCGACGAACTCGTCCTCCACAGTCGTAGCCCAGGTCCTGACGCCGGCGTCACCTTCGCGAATCTGGTCGCTCTCGGCGCTCTCCTCCGGTACCCACCTCGCCGCCTCAGCTGGAAACGGTCAGATCCACATCCTCTCTACACCCACTCACGGCGATGCGTCTATACTGCAGATGCTCTCTGGCCCGTCCATTAAGGGCGATGTCTACAGCGTCAAATTTCTAGACAGGAACGAGCGCAGGGTCGTCGGCGCAGGCTACGACAAGGTGTTGCGAGTATGGGACGTTGAGAGAGGAAATGTCGAAAGGACATTTACGGGATGTGAAGGAGCCGTGAGTAGTGTTGCCGTTGGGCCTGGCAGGAACGGGTTGATCGCCAGCGGGTAGGTCTGATTCTGAGGTATTTTCCCTTCTTCTATTGTTAACAATCAATTTTGTCTTCTCTTTTGGTGGATGTTCATCACTAGGTCTAAAGATAGGACGATCCGGTTCTGGGATCCTGTGACAGGCATCTGCGTTCATTCAATATCGTCGTTATTGGGTGAGATCTCTTCTGTCGAGTTCGACCAAGAAGGCGGTGGAAAGAGACTACTTACGTCGGCAAAGGATAATTCTAACATGCTGTGGGATCTAAGAATGGTCAGTCTCCGGATCGCCGGCTCCCTCCTGCTGTCATCTGACCTATTGTCCTCACCACGACCGCAGTTCAAACCTCTGAAGCGGTTCTCCACACATCAAAACACTGCTGGTACTCCACATTTCGTCCGCTCGACCTTCATGCATTCAGATCTTGTCATCTCCGGATCTGAGGTTCGTGGTCGTAGAGCTCGCTTTTGACCCCTCTCGGTTTGCGATACTGACGAAATTCCGTTTCTCCAGGACTCAATGCTGTATATCTGGGGAGAATCATCCTCGTTACCAATTGCGACGCTCAAAGGTCATGGCTCGGGCCCGCTGTATGAAGCGCAGTGGAACAGAAACCAAGGCTTGCTTGTCAGTTGTGGTGAAGATCGGACTGTAAGGACGTGGGGGTTTGATGAGTCTCTTCAACATCAGTTATGAAAGAATCTTTTGCTGCCTCATTTAGGTGTTAGTTTTCTGAAGTAACGCACTCCATGCTTGTATGACTATTGTTGTTCACTATCGCAGCCTCGTCACCTGAAGAAGTCCATTTTCAATATCGAGTTTCCATTCTCCCCTCGAATTTTAGCGTGACCTCCATTCTCCGCACCACCGATTATACTGCACTAGCGCTTGTAATATAACGTTTCATGGCACTCAAGGTTTTCGCGACCTACCGAAAAGGTCAGATGAGGCCCGCTGCCATGCAAGGCGAAGAATAAATATCCACTGCGCTGTCGCTGTGGGTAGTTTAACACCGTCCATTTGCTTGATTCCACCCCACAATGATATTGCTAGACCTCATTTCCCTTGCCAACAGATGCGTCTTAATTCGTCTGCTATCTTGCTTTAGCCAGCATGGGTCAGTCGGGCACGCCACTGGACGACGCTGTCTTATCTCCTGATCTCCTTCTCCATCTCCAATCTCCGAACAGCCGCTTTCCTTTATAAAAATCCCCACAGACTTTCTCCAGTTTCTTCTTCCTTTACCCCACACCATCTTCACCCCTCTTTTTTCTGCCTTATCACTCTTATCGTAGCTGGTTCCAGAATCCCCCACCATGGCTAACCCACTCACTAACACAGTCTCAATCGACACCTCCCTCTCGAATGAAAAGGATGCGAAAGGCTTCTCTGAACACGTTGAGTATAAGCTTGAGGCTGTTAAGGAGGATGACATCGATCCCGAAGTGAGTGGTGTCTTTGCGCTTGTCTTATTAGCTCGTTGCTCCTCCTCGCTGTTACAATACAAGCTGACCCTACTACTCCCAGGTGGCTAAATACACAAACGCCTCTATCGTGAGTTGTCTCGTTCTGTGTGATGTTTAGTCTAATGGATCTCTGTTCTGATGGCTATCTTTGATCTTTGTGTGACCACTAATAGGTCATTGATGAAGCGACCAACAAACGCATCAGAGGTCTCTTGAATAGAAGAGTGCTACCGATCATGCTGATGACCTGTGAGTATATCTCTCCTCCTAACCTGTGAGAGTATGAGAGGTTGTACTGAGCGCCATCTGGAATCGTCATTGCGCGCCGTGGCAGACCTTGTGAGTTGTATTTTTGTTACTTACTTTTCTATCGGAACCCAAGCTGATGAATTTTTTCAATAGTGTCAAACGGCAGATAAGGGAACCCTCGCCTTCTCCTCTATTGAAGGTCTGAAAGAAGCGACCCATTTGGAAGGCAATGAGTACAGGTGCATATCTACCCCATTCTGATCGAATCTCGTCAATTACTGATCATCTTGTCAATATCGTCTTTCTTTCCTCTTTTTTCCAGCTGGCTTGGAACAGTACTCTTCTTCGGCTACCTAGTTGGAGAATTCCCCATGAATTGGATCATCCAACGAGCTCCTCTTGGGAAGTTCCTAGGTGGGTTAGTGTTCACTTGGGGCTTGATTGTTTGTATGCACGCAGTTGCCCCAAACTTCAAGTCTTTGGTGGTCGTCAGAGTCTTACTTGGTCTGTTTGAAAGTGGCGGTGAGTATGGATTGGTATTCTTCATTTAATAATTGAACATTACGAGATGGATGTTGACAGCGCCACTCGCTTTACAGTCCAACCTACGCTCATGGCGATCACTTGTCTCTACTACCGAAAGGAGGAACATGCACAGACAATATCCTTCTGGTACTGCATGCGTACGCTATAATTAGTGGTCTTTATTCGCTTCTTCAAACTGATTAGTTTCCCTCATCTGAACTTTCTCAGAGGGTCTCCAACTTTGCTTGATGGGTCTGCTGTCTTATGCTCTCTTGTTCCTCAAGGACTCCTTCCCTCCGTATAAAGCGTTGTTTCTCAGTCAGTTTTCTTTTTGTCTCTCGTAAACTCGCTATACTGTCAGAACTGACTTTTGAACCCCATTTTCCACTGCAGTCGTTGGTTCGCTCACTGTCATCTGGTCACTTTGCATCCTCTGGTTGCTTCCCGACGTGAGTACCACATATATCCCTGCCCGTCTTCAGCACTCAACTAATAAGCATCATAATCTGAACTTAGTCTCCAATGAAAGCCAAGTGCTGGTCAGAAGAAGACAAGATGCTGATGGTCGAGCGCCTCAGATCGAATGAGCTTGCTCTTCAGGGAAAGAAGTGGAAGAGCCACCAGATGTGGGAAGCGCTTCTTGATCCGGTGGTGTGGATTATCTTGATCATGCAGATTTCGTGCTTTATCATCGTTTCTGGTCTCGCTGTCTTCGCCAACATCATCGTACGTTGGATCGCATTTCAAACTCTTTATCCTTTTCGTCTATCTTGCCCATGCAATTTCTGTCTCTTCGATTAGGTCAAAGGTCTCGGGTTCAGCACTGCTCAAGCACAGCTTCTCAACCTCGCTCAGGGCGCCGTCTCTCTTCTTGCCTTCCTGTTGTCCGCCTGGGTTGCCAGGAAGACAAATCAGACCATCTTTACAACCATCCTTTTTGTTGTCCCAGCCGTCGCTGGGACCGTTGTCCTTGCAGCTGTACCTGTCACCTCGAAGAACGCCGGTGGGATGCTGGTTGCGTTCTGTGAGTATCTCTTTCATCCTCCTTCAGATGTGGTTATCCAAGTCTTGACTAAAAAAAAAATAAAAAAAATTCCTGTCTAGATGCTGTGCAATTTGTTGTCTCGACTGGTAACTTGCTCTGGTCGCTGCTCACTCGAAACATTGCTGGTCAGACCAAAGTCACGACCGTTAGAACACTGGCTTTCCTAGCGTACGGAGCAGGCTGCATCATCGGTCCACAAGTCTACCAAGTACGTCTTGCCTTTCAAATCTAAATCCTCCCTGACCTTGAAATATATACTGAGCATGAGACTTGACTTCCGTCGTCGGCTGTAGGCAAAAGCTGCACCACGCTACATCTCCGCATGGATCGCCCACATTGTCCTCTACGGCGTGTACATTGTGCTCGGAATCGTTCTTCGCATCATCCTGATGCGCCGCAACATGAAGAAGCGTAGGGCGGCTGAGGCTTCCAGAGCCCACGGCACCGCTGCCTCTGCGGCTGCCGCCGCTGGAGAAGTCTCGGAGGGCGAAGAGGTGATTGAGCACAAGCACTCGTTCACGGATACCACTGACCAGGAGAACCCAGACTTCCGATACAACTACTGATTGTGTAGTGGTTGGTATTGAATGAAAAGGGCGGGTTGTTTGATATGGAAATTAAATAAGCAGCCTTGGTGTGCGACATTCATTTCATGCGGTTTTATAGTACGCATCTCTGTTGTCTCGAATTTCATTGCGTTCTTTCTTCAGTGTATAAAAATCTCCTATCATTCTTATCTTGAAAGGATCTGCTGAGAAGTGTGATAGTGATACATCATCAATCTTCAGAACAAGCGCACGTTCTCAGTTACGGTCGTGTCGTTGTTGCGTCTCCACGCGATAGAGTGTGGGTTGGTCTCCAACACCACGTTCTCTCTCTGTATTCGTGCCTCTCTCTCAGCTGAGCGAACAGCTCCCCTTCAGAAAGAGCTTCAGCAAGAATCCATCTGCAGAAGAGTTGGTTGGTGCTACTGCTCTTATCACAGCTTGGTTGTTTTTCTGATTCGAACTTGTCAAGGAGCCGCAGCTGTGTTTCGCTCAAACGCAGATAGTACGCCTCCTCTGTTCCCTCCCAGTAATCCAAACCATTTGTTCTTGGAACGGAGCTGCACTGGAGTGGCTATGAAGTCCCTCGCAGATGCGTAGCACCAGTGTCGAAACAGGGTGAGGTCTCATTCACACTATCTGCTTACCTTTCGTTTACGACAGCTCGCAATGGCGCCCAACACTTTCATTAGGCTCACTGTTCTACAGTACCTGACCTTTTTGCTCCACCTGTCTGCATGTTGCTTTCGATATGGAAGTCAACAAAGATCGTTCGCATTGAATCGCCTGGCTCTATTGCAGTGCGGGAGTGTGTGTCTCGCAAGAGGTAAAGTTCAGACGAGCAGGGCTGCGTCTCAAGACAATGTGTTCTGGCCCTCCCCCCTTAATGAATCTCTTCAACCGTTTCCCTGTAGTCTCGTTTTCTTGCATCTGGAACAAACAGTCCCTATCTCGTGTCTTCGTAGTGCTAATCTGAAACGATACATTGCTTGGGTCGGAACTGCAAGGTGGACGCGCGGGGTTCACTCTGGAAGAGAGCGAAAGGTGTGGATACGTCCTAACCTCCTACAGAAGAACCCGATCCATTGTTTACATCACCAGCACCGTCAGATTCGGACAATCCTGACGTTTCATGGTGCGCTGCGGGAGACATCTTTTCGCAAGATGCGATCGACAGCCAGACGCTCGCTTCCTTCCGCTGGTTTCTCTCGATCACGCGAGTTAAGCCGTGCAGTCTCTCGCTGCTGTTTCATCGTTGTGCGTTCAGCTCTCCAGACTGAATAGGCCCAGGGGGCACAAGCTTGGGTGCATGATGGGATCAACCGATCGCAGCGCCGGTGGTCTGCGGAGAGTTCACCCATGAGGCGTGCTTGACATACATTGCACCAGCTGATCAGAGCGCTTCTTTCGAAGTTTATCTGCTGATGTCGTCGTCCAACCACAGCTATGTATCTTCCCTCCCTCTCCTGATAGCTACTCTGAATTCGTCTCTTGGTGTTGCGGTGTTGTTTCCTCAGCAAAGGGTATTTTAGGCTTTGCGTCTGATCGAAACGTGCTGGAATCTCCCCTCCTCCACCCCCCGTTCTCCGGATGATTCGAGCAGCTGGGCAGCCGTGTTCTCCCTCAGCCTCCCTCCCTTCTCCAGCCCAGCCTACATCCCCTCAGCTCCCTTCTCTCTCGTCCTCCAACTACTTCTCTCAAAATCCGTATACCCAACAGCAGCTGCAATTCCACCCCAGATCCGCACCCGCCTCACGACGACCCTCCATCTCTGCCCTGTCCTCCTCCCTTGCCCCTCTCTCTCCAAGAGACAGCCCCAAGCAAACCCTGGAACTCCTCCCTGCCCTTCCCCAGCAGCAAGCTTTCTTCATCAACAGCAATGCCACACCATCAACCCGTCCCTCTCCGCCACAGCGCCTCTCCTCCCTGACCTCCATTTCGAGTCCTCCTCCTCAGCCACAGAAGAGGATCATTACCTCGAAGAGTGAAACTGACTTGATCCAGGAATCTCTTCACACCTCTCCTTTACACGCTCATATTCGACTAGGAGAATCGTCTTTGCACTCCAGAAGCTCCTCCAGAGGTTCAAGTCCCGCGGGACGAAAAAGGTCAAAATCTTCAGCTTCCTCTCTCGAACTTCCATTCCCTTTGATTCCTTCAACACCACCAACGCCGACGCAGCAGCTCAGCCCTCTTCTCGCCAAATCTCCACCAGCGTACTACTCTCCTCAAATCAAACCTATCGGTCCCCGAAGCCAATCCAACCCGTCCCTCGTCAGTTTTTACAACGCTCAGTTTCAGCAGTTCCAACATCAGTACCAATCAGGCAGCTCTTCATCGGCGTACTATGGGATGTCGTCTTCTCTACCCAGCCAACCTTTGCACCAACAGGACGGTGGGCTGATGTTCAAATCCAGGGGCGTACGTCGTGCTGAAAATTCCTCTGACAACGCGCCGCCAACAAACAACTTGGGGCTCGCGCTTGGGGGGCTCAGCGAGACGGATAGAGAAAGGATGAGAGAGATGGAAAGGGAGAGGATTTTGCTAGCATCTACAACCATCGTGGGGGATGAAAAGGCTGGTGGGATGAGAGGTGGAGCAGCTAGCCCTGAGCCAGACAGTGAGGTCAGAGGAATCCTCAGTACTGACGGAGAAGAACCAGTGAGTGTCATTTCTGCTCTTCGTGTTCATTCGATAGTGTTCTTCGGTCTTGATAACCGCCGCAAAGATGTTTTTCAAATGTCCAAAGCTTATACTGACACTTTCTTATCACTCTTCGTTCAGCTTCCTACCTCTCTGATGCCGCCATCGTCGAGGACACCCCCAACATCCCTCGTTTCTATGCCTCTTATCCTTCTTTTGTTGAGGTCGTTGAGTGTCGTCCCCAGCTTGACCGGTAGGACTCTTGCACCTCGTCCCGTCCCTCGCGTCCCTGCGGATGACTGACATCGTCGCACACCGATCTTTCAGGAACATTTTATCTCTGGAATGATATGTTACACAGTTCCAACGATGATCAAAAGGGAGAACTGTTCCTAGCTTCACTTTGGGTTAGTCTTTCTCGCTACTTTCTCCCACTCCACTCCAATTTTGGCACTGACAGCTCTTTCTTCTCTCTCGATCCTCTCTTTCAATCTTTCTTTCAATTCGAAAAAAAAAATGTTATTTGTTTCTTTACTTTCAAAACTCTGGACATTGATCGACACAATGTTGGCATCTGTAAAAAAAAAAAATCAACAGTCTCTCCTCACCGCACTGCAATGTTTCCTCCTCACGTCTGGTCTTTCTCGACGTTGGCTCATCTACTATCCACTTAGCTCTACCCTTCTCCGTCTTCTCTCTCTTCAAGCTCTCTGCTGGCCGTTGACGAGCCTTACGCTACGCCTCGTCGGCTCTGAGATCCGGCCCCTCATCAGCTGGATTGCGATAGGAACGTTCACTTCCGGATCCAATGCTGTTCGAATCTGGGTCACGTCCAACTTGCCCGGCATCGGCGGCTGGATATGGTTGTTCGGAGGAGAAAATCATTCATCGAAGAGCAATGGCCTTGTTAGCTCTAGCGGTGGTCTTGGTCGAGGGCTGAAGAAACACGGGTCGCTCAACTCAAAGGGACATTCTCACAGGCACAGGAAATGGGACTGGGGAATGGTTGTTCTGCAGTGTGGAGCGCCGCTGGTCGGGTTGTACTTTGTGACTTGCTGGTGGTTGCTCATCGAGAGGGACCGACAGATGAGGGGAGAAGTTGGTTTGACAAGTCGAAACATATGACCTTTTTGGTCTCGGTGAAGGTGTAGCGAAAAGATCGAACCTGATGGTTTTAATACACGCAGCTCCTCTGATTGTAAAGGCTTTCCTAGGCAATGTGTCGTGTAACGAACTTGTTGAATACTTAATGACGAATTATGACGATTAATGTACACATAGTATGTACTTTGCTATATGTAATATGAATGTTGGTCTTCGACGCTGTCCTTTTTAAGTTCGCGTGCCCATAACCTTGCAGAGCTTCCGCATTTCTCCTCAGGGTGTGAATGTACAGCATAATTCCTGAGAGGGAGGGAGATTTTAGCAAGATAAGACGCATCTATGACCAGTCCTCAGCGTTGTTTCTAGTTCCTTTTGAGAATCAAAACAATGCCTCTGACCGACTGATGAGCCGACACTGGGAAGAAAAAGTGCAAGAAAATCAATCTTCTTGAACAACACCCCTTTCACTTCTCCATTACCTGCTCTCACTCCTCTCATTGTTGGACTTCCAAGCAAAATGGTTAGGTGCTGACTAGTGCAGCTCGTCCAGCGCGAGCCGAACTCTACCACCCGCACTTTAATGGCCCCTGGCCCAGCAGCCATTTACAACAATAGTCCAGTCTCGTGAGTCTCTACAAGGCTAAGTCTTTGATTGATTGCCCTTATATGCTTACCCGAGTGCTGCTCTGTAACTTGAGGCCAGGCTCCATCTGTCGGGAGGAGGGAGTAAGCCCAAATCATTCGAGCATTCATCCATCCGTACAAAAAGCCATCGACTTACAAGAAGTGAGGACATTAATTTTGGCTCATCAGTATCTCACAGGTATAGCTTGCTATTCTGCTGTGTGTGCTTGAAGGTCTAAGTTCTGAGGCTTGCTCCGTTATCTATTGGTCGTTAGACCACTACCTCAAAATAGGTGGATCCATATATGCTCTTCTCAGTACCAGACGCTGAAGATGATTCTGATGGCGAATATGGGACTAGAGGTGAGCATTGTCTGCCACTGAGATATACCATTGAATTGTTTTGCTGATTTGAATTTGTGTGAAGAGCCTCCGCTGACCTGTTGCAGTTGCAGCTCGGTCTCAACAACGGTTTACGCACCATTCTCTACACTACCAACTGAAATTATAATCAAGATACTCCAGTGCGCTGTGGAACCTTCGACAAGGAGTGGAGCCCAAGTCGTTGCAACATGTCGCGAATTCAACAATCTCGGCACGCGGTACCTCTACGAAGAAATCAAGCTGAGATCTTGGACAAGCATAGTAAACTTTGATAGGTGGTGGACAACAGAGTGTCACTCAGTGGGGAGATTCATGCTAGAGGAAGGAGATGCGCAGCTGCTGGCCCCTTATAAGAGGTTCAAATGGTCAAAATCATTCGAGGGTGGTGACATGAAGATCAACCGGCCATATGTCGCTTCGGAATATCACATGCCATCTGAAATCTACAGGAATCGATACCCACTGCACTTCACACTTGACCCACTCATTTTTCCCGCTGTCACGTCTATCACTATCCATCCCAACTTCGCCATCAACTGCACCGAAATAGCTCCATTGATATCAGCACCCTGGTCACTCACTCAGTTCACTTGCTCCAGTATTATGACGACCGACTGTCACTTGCGTCATCCCGGTTCAGCCATCAGAGTGCCCACCAACCTCAACCAACAAAAGCATCTCAATACGACTCTTCAGTACCTCCAAATTGACTTGGCTGAGTTTGATATACTCAAAACATTTGCTTACTCAACATCCAGGATAGACATCTCGTCGGCTTCGAACCTCAAAGAGCTCACTCTGGTCATCTCGGATCCCTATGCCGACCTGGCTGACTTAGCTCGAGTTCTTCACTTCCTTCGGTCTCAACTCGTCCTTGCTGGTAATTTGAAGAAGGTGAAATTCGATTGGGTGCACAAGGACTACGTCGAGACTATCGTTACGATTCTCAAGAAGAGTGAGGACTTGAATTTGATGCTAGAGATCGCGATGATGCCGGAGATTTTGATGTGGATGTCCGCTGCTGGAGACGATGAGGGGTTTATCTGATGACCAGAAAGAAGAAAAATTGTTGTTGTGGGTTCTTTATCACTTTGGGAGAATGCTTTCTCGATGCAATGTCCACAGAATACTGCACATAACACAGATGATACTGACTCAAATCTTCTGGTTTGTTGTGGGAAATCGTAGGAAAGCGATACATCTATAATTACACAATATGAAACTCAACGTCTTCTCTTTTGAAATGAAAGAGGTCGCATCTCGAATGCAAATAACTGTAGGAGGAACAATGATCAAATCTAAAAAGAGGCACCAATCGCATTCCTACAAGGATGTTTGTTCCCTACGACCACTAATGCAGTATCTACCTTTGTTGTAGCTGGATTATATGCGTCGTTCGTTTTTTTTTTGTTTCTGTAGATGACTTGCGATTATCAGATCGGATTAGATTGTGAAACTTATGTACAGTATATCCTTTTACCTTTCTAAGCAACCACTTTCTCCTCCCTCTCTTTCAGCACCTTTCTCACGCCTGGAAGGATGTAGCGACCGTAATCGACGGCGTCGTTGTAGTTATCGTAGCCTCTGATAGAAATCAAGTCACATCCGAGGTCCACGTAGTCAATGATCGAGTCGATGATGGTCTGATACGATCCGACGAGGGCGGTGGAAGCACCTCTGGCTCCGGTAGCGGTAACTGAAGAATAACAAATAGTGTCAGGCTTGTACGACAGACAGGGGAAAAAAAGGCTGATGCGACTGACCAGTTGGGTACCACAGCGCTCGGTCCTGAACGTCACCACGCTTGGCAATGTCCAACAGACGCTGTGAGCCAACGTTAGCTGGATCCTTGTTGACTCTGGCCTCCTTCGAGGCGTTCTTTCCGGCACTCTTGGTCAAGAGGTCCAAATAACGGTGAGCCTTGGACCAAGCAAGCTCCTCAGTCTCGGCGATGATTGGTCGGAAGGTGACCTGCAACACGAGAGCTTGTCAGAAAAGAGCAATAAAATCAAACAAAAGACACAAAGGAGAGGTGGACCCACCCAGATTCTTGGTCTGTCAGTTCTGCCAGCCTTCTCGGCCTCAGCATAAATTCGATCAATCTGCTCCTTGGTATCCTTCAGAGGCTCGCCCCACAAGCCAAAGATATCACCGAGGGATCCACCAACTCTGTAAGCCTCAGGCGATGAACCACCGACAGAGACGTCGATGTGCTTGTTATGTGGGGCGACGTGGTTCGCAAAGTTCTTGAACTGGTAGTACTTTCCCTCCCAGTCGAAGGGCTCCGTGGAAGCCCATGCTCGGCGGAGGATCTTGATGTATTCCTCCTCACGAGCGTATCGCTCATTCTTATCGAGGAAATCACCTTCTCTTTGTTGTTCTTCATCACTGCCTCCGGCGATGAAGTGGACGACTACTCTACCACCACTGAGTTGCGAGAGGGTAGCAAGTTGCTTAGCAGCGACAGTTGGGTACCTAAAACATAACAAAAAAAGAAGGAGGTGATGAGGCGAGAAGGTTAGTCATTGTGATCGAGGTGAAATTGACACGATCAGGAGACGCACATTGTGTTTGGTCTCAAAGCAATGACAACGGAGAGCTTCTTCGTTCTAGCAAGAATGTGAGCTCCAATGGTGAAAGGATCGAATCCACCAGAGCCGTAAGGGCAGAGGGTGTAGTTGAACTCATAGTCGTCTAACGATCGAGCGTATCGGTCCAGGAAGTCGACGTCGATGGGAGCGAAGGGGATCGGGTTGAGCTCCGTGGAGGCGTTATTGAAGGTCAAAGAGATGAATTCAACTGGCATTTTGGGAGATTTGGGCAGAGCTGCTGTCATACAAACGATGAAAGTGAACAGAACCAAATCGACGAAACCAAAGAAGAGAATCTTGTTAGCAAGCTGGACAGGAAAAGGCAGAAAGAAAGGGAAATCTAACTTACAAGATGAGAGGTGAAAGATGAAGCTAACAAATCAATGGAACAAAGAATAAGAGCAAGGCAGTCAGCGATTGAGCAAAACGATGAGATGGCAATCAAACATCAGCAATGCCAGATCAAACATCAAAATCTCACGTTTGGATAAGAAGAAATGTGGTTGGGAGTGAAGGTAAAGAATTAATCAGCTCCGAAAAAAAAAGTGATTATGTCTTCGGCGGTGGCCAGAGTGGCGTGCTGATGATGTGACAACAAAGACGTGCTTGACCTCTTCCGTTCGTCTTCCTGTTTAACCGATTCGGCGCGATGAGGTGAAAAGAATAGTAACGAACACCTTGGAAAGAGAAAGTTTGATGCACTAGAAGCGATGGGATAGAGACTGCTAGGCGAGAAAAAAAGCTTGGACATTAAAGGAGCCGCGCTGATCACGTCGCGCGGGTCTGAAAGTAGAAATCCAGTTGCTTGGTAAGGTATAGGAGTATAGAAAATGATGTTCAAGAACTTCAGGAGCGTCTTCCCAAATGTCAGACTCGATTTCCTCACTGGATTCCTTCAACGTCTTTCCAATCTTCAACAGCTTGGGCAACCACTCTTTCTTACTTGGTTGCCTTGACTCTCTTGCGCATTGGTGCCAATAATTACTTTCAGTTGGGCAGCTATATTTGATTGCTTGAATGAAGCATAAAAAATAGTTGAGTGCAATCCATTTCACTCAAAGCACGTGAGCCTAGCTGTTGGGCAACATAATTGCTTCAGGAAACCCATTACGGTCCATTTAATGGTGTAACGAACTTTATATATTTCACCTGAAATATCTTGATTCTGGGAACTACGGTTCTAGGGCTGAATCTCCCATCACACTTGTCGTTTTAGTCGTGCCGCTTTCCGTGCTCTCTTCAAAACAGTGCTGAGGAAACGCACAGCTGTCTAACGGAGTAGAAGAAAAATTGGAGGATTTAATGAAAGTAACCTCAAATCAGTAGGAGGTAGTTTAAGGGGCTTGTGGTTTGGAAAATTGTCTCAACTCAACCTCCGATCAATGTCGACATTGACATCACCGCCGACATAGGACCAGATTCATTGGAGTTGCCGCGACCAATGATTGAGATCTTTATCAAAACTGTTGAAGTTATCGCGGATCTTGCTGATGATCATCTCAGAACCAAAATAATAGGTTTTCGTACAACTCCTCAAGGTCCTTCGAACGCTCAAGAGGTACAAGCGAACTTATTATCTAGAAGGAGATGACATCAGAATCTAAGATGCCTCTAAGATTTCAGTTGCCAGGTCGAGAGGTGGCATGACCGTCTCTAAGTAGTGAACTTGGACCATGAAAGTAGGTATGGTCCCGGAAAGACATAAATGAAAAGAATGTAAATGGGTCATTAGGTCGAATGTATGACGATACGTAATGTCAACTCTTAGACCAGCCTCAACCTTTGTGTGATTATTAAAAATGTCAGAAGCACTGAGATGCTGCAGATCCCCACTCGGTGGCCGTGGAAGCGTCTCAAACGGTCCATTCCAGCTGCATACTTCACACCAGCAGATACGTTATGTCATTTCGAAGCAAATAACCCGTGTTGGTAACCTGGAATATGTGAGCTTACCTGTGAGCCAAAATCTTGCAATCAGTCACCGCTTTGCAATTTCCCTTGAAATGGAAGAAATTCAGTGTGTACAAACTAAATACTCAGAAAAAACCCAAACAGATCCCAACTCTACTCTGTTTGTTAGGGAGTTCACAAATTTAACAGCGAAGCGGGTGGAATATCTGAGAATTTTGCCCTATCCTGTTCGAAGATAACCTCAGCTCCAGCGAGTTCCGTTCCCACGCTTCAGACGGTCAAAGTCTCAAGTCCCAAATACACGCAGGGATATTGAAAAGTGACATCTTTTCTTTTTACGAAATATACAGCCCAAATTACCTTGGCTTGATATTGTTTACCAGAACTCGGTATCAGAACTGAACAAATAGCCTACATCTGCTCCTCATCTCTTCTGTTGGTGAGTATCACAAAACCCATCAAATTTCATGTATTGTGGGCTTATATTGATCATATATATATCATACTGGCTGAAGTAGTAACACCGTCGAGAATCCGCTGGAAACCCAATTAATCCGATTCCTCTTGGTAAACCATCGAATCAGCAAATTTATATACCATTTCATTCTGAATCCCTCGTTTCTGTATCGTAATGGATATCTCTCTAGTGGCTTCCACCTAATCTCAATACTGAAGATTTTTATCTTTTGTTTCGTATGGCCTTTAGATCCCTGATGTCGTGATGTCGTCATCACTGGCGCCTGCAGTTCTGGGCGCGAAAACCACACCTCAGCTTAACTCCTTCCCTGCTCAGTTCCCTACAGAAATTACAAAAAATATCATATTTTTCGCTGTCGAACCTTCGACGCGACGAGGTGCCAACATCATCGCTACTTGCCGACTGTTTAAGCTGTTGGGTAGTCATCATCTTTACGAGGAGCTCAGGTTCTTGTCATGCGAGAGCTTCCAGAAATTCAACAAGAACATCTACTGTGAAGGGGATGAGAAGGAGAAACAGTTGGAACTGTTCAAGTCTGTTCGGGTATTTCAAGGTGGAGACATCAGCTACGAATCTTACCCGGTCTTCTCATTGAAGTTGTTCCCGAACCTGAAGGTCCTGGACATCCATCCCTCGATGTTCAAAACCCCTGAACAGCTTCCTTCTCTGCTCAATGGTCTGACTGCCTCTCTCGATGAGCTCAGTCTCTCCTCTGTCGTCCCTCTCAAACACCATGACCCGCCCGTCGAGCAGCTAATGGAATTCTGGTCCCTCCTCCTCCCTCTATCACAAATCCAACCTCTCTCACTGTTGTTAAACATCAAGACGCTTCGAATGGACCACATGGAGATCTCCGAGCTCTTCACGCCCGCGGCAGAGCTTGAGGGCATCTATAATTTCTCTTTCGCGAATCTCACGAGTCTCCAATCGCTTACCGTTGTCGTCGTTGAGGACGGTGAGACTATTGATCACAAACGGGACCAAAGAGCAGACTACACCTACGACGTATTTAGGGATAAGCTCCCCTCGTCGTGTGAGAGACTCGTGTTTGTCAGCACCATATCGGCGTTTCCGGAATGGCTGCTTGAAAAGGTCAAAAAGACATTTGCGAGTGCGAGCGTGGAGACGTCGTTTGAGATTTCGAGCGCGAAGGTGTTGAGCCGGTCGAGTGATAAGACTGAGGATGAGGAGTTTGACGTTGATGAGGGAGACGAGAGTGGTGAACTGTCTGAGTGAGACGAGTTAGCATTGAAGGAGTACAAATGAGTTAAAAAGAGTGAGTGATGAGGGTTGTCTATAAGTTGACGTGCTCCATGCAAGTAAGTTGAAGCTGCTCGTATATGATCACACTCGGAACCATAGCGCTGATGACCTTCCTGCTTTAGGATCTTCAATAAAGCGTATGATATTATTTAAACTTATAAAATAGCTGTAAATATCAATAATCACTTCAAACCTGTTTACCATCATGGTCAAGTGTTTTGACCATTGAAACTACATTACTCGACAGACTATCTGTGAAAATCAGGATCACGGTGCATTTCTCAACGAGGCCATGCCGAAACAACAACACAAGCAAGTTTACTCTGAATTTTATATTTTCTTGTTTCGCTCCTTTTTGGTGTATTCAGGAAGGCCGCACAAGGTTGTACAACTGGATGCTAGATGTTCCCTCTTTGCCATGACCACAAGTACAAACTGCCCATAGTATGCAACGTATCGAAAGATTTGAAATCCACTTTGATGCTTTACAACGATTCCTATTATTGGCTGAATCATCCCTCTGATAAGCTCCTGCCAACACAATACGGCGCCGCCTTTCCTTACACTTCGAAAGCGCGACCTTGAGTTTCTTCCCGCCCACCTTTGTTGTGGAGAGCTCATATTACCAAGCCCCACTCTCCAGCTTATTCTTACCGCACACCTCAATAAATTGTTACACCCTTTTTCGTCTACGCGTACGATACGGGACGTTAATGCCTGTCGAGTACTGCGCGTGGTTAGTACCTGTCTTGTTCCTAGCAGTTAATTTCCACCATGACTGAGAAACGGATAGATTGGCTTGAAGCATAATAGCTCTAAGTTTGAGGCGTATCAGCAACCGGTCAATTTGAAGAGAAATAAGTCACGCTTGATTCTTGTTTTCATCGAACGCGCACCCTGTCCCATTCACTAATACACTCTATACCTCAGAACACACTTTATACCTCAGAATGAGTGGTCTTCACCTTGTTGCGTTGGGGTCCTCCTTTGCAGCTGGTCCAGGAATTCAACCTCAGGTCGAACCTCTGGCAGCAGGTCGTTCGTCTCGCAACTTCGTTAACCTGCTGTCGCTCAAGCTACCCAACAGTAGAGTGACCGACCTGGCAGTGTCAGGAGCAACTCTTCTCAACGTCCTCTCGGAGCCCCAGGTCAAAGGTGACACTATCTTCCCACCTCAACTCGACGGTCTCCCAGCAGACGCTGACGTGGTCATGGTCCTCGCTGGTGGGAACGACCTGGGGTACATAGGAGATATGATGAACGACGCTCTAGGTGTTGTAGAGAAAGTTGTCCCTTGGTGGGTTGGAGGAGGGGCAGAGAAGACGAGGGCGATCCAAGACGAATTGGCTCAGCGGATGGAAGCAGTTGTCGACCGCATCCACATCACCAACCCTGAAGCTCGCATTATCCTGATCGAATACCTGACTCTACTCGGTAAGGATGTTAAGCCTAACATCGATATCAGTCTCAACGAGCAGCAGATGAAACATCACCAAAACGTTGCCGAAATGCTCCGAAACGTGTACCGGGCGACGGCAGAGAGTCGAGCT
The DNA here is from genome assembly GCA_014825775.1 of Krasilnikovozyma curviuscula. Taxonomy (NCBI): domain Eukaryota; kingdom Fungi; phylum Basidiomycota; class Tremellomycetes; order Cystofilobasidiales; family Mrakiaceae; genus Krasilnikovozyma; species Krasilnikovozyma curviuscula. The sequence goes on along the minus strand of MVAQ01000014.1, from coordinate 43,019 downwards.
GACAAGTGTGAACTACTTGAGGTTGGAAAGTTGAGCTGGGAGCATGGACTGGGTTCAAAAGAACCTTGGGTCGCAGGGTGCAGCTGGAAGGAGATCAAGGATGAAGTTGCGCCATTGCATCCTTTAGTAGAGGGGATGCAAGCTGTGGCCGACATGTTGTTTGAGAAGCTTCGCAATTAGTCAGATTAATAGGCTTCGTTCGTTCGGTCAGTCATCATGTACTTGACGGAGCTCTTAGTAAAGCCCAGCTGACAGCTGCACTCCTTTCCTGACCATTCTGGTCTGATGGTTCGCTCCAGCTACACTAGATTTAGACAGTTGGTCATTCATGTTTTCATATTCGCATAGATGGCGGTAATTATTCCGAATTAAAGTAGACACTGTGTCGATCATGGCGCACTGTACAAACTACTAGCATTCTCTTATCTGTAAATGAAAACTTACAGAGTGCATATTCAGCCAAACTACTTCTCCAAAGCAACAAACTGCTTGTTATAGATACATATCCTACTCCACATAACTCACGCTCCACTGGCGCCCTCGCCAGCATTTCCTCCGCCTTCGCCTCGCTTTGGCCTCTTTATAGCACCTACACGCGACGCCAAACTACCAGATGGGCTTCCCGCAGCTGCAGCGGCCGAAGTTGGGGCTGGGGGTGTCCCATCATCTTCTCGACCACGCTTGATGCCTGTTGTAGGGTTTGCCGCGTCAGCGGCGACAGCAGCCAGAGCTACATAGAAAGACAATTAAGTCAGCACCACATTCTAGAAATACTAGAAAATCAAAGGGTAGCTCACCACCTGATAGAGTGTTTCGAGCTGAGCCCTTGATACCTAATGAGGGTGCGCCAGCACGCCCGCCTCTTGCACTTCCAGTGGGAGCAGCAGCTCCGCCTTTACCTCTACCGCTGCCCCTACCGCCTCTTCCACCTCGTGTGCCAGTCGCAATACTGGGAGATGTAGTTCCTACTTCCGGCGATGCAGGTGCCGCTGTAGCTTTTTGAGCACGAGTTGTGGGTCCTGGTGTGGAGGTTGCTGACATCAAGGATGAAGTTGAACCTCGTCGAGCGGAGCCTGAGATGGAGAGTGGTGTAGCCACAGGAGATGCTACCGCATCGACAGCCATGGTGGTAGAAGTTGAAGGCACCGAAGGGGATGCAGCAGCAACGGGTTTAGGCGATGGAGCGGTATTAAGAGCAGGAGCAGCAGCCAGCTTATCCTTCAGTTCTTTGTTCTCCTTGAGTGCTTTATCCGCCTTGGACTTCCACATGTTGAGCTTCAAAGCGTTCTCTTTCTCAACGGCAGCCCTCTCGGATGCTTTGAGTGCAGCTGTAGCGTTGATCACAGCAGCTTGATGTTCTGCAGTAAGAGCGGCTTCTCGTTCGGCAACAGCCTTCTTGACAGCTTCTTCAATTTCCGCGACTGACGCGTTTGATGTCGGAGCTCCGTCTGAAAGGTTAGATGAAGAGGCGTTCGCGATAGCTTCAGCGATTGACTTTTCCAACAGAGCTTTGAACTCAATTTCTCGAGTTGCAAGTGCTTCTGACAACTTCCTCTGAGATTCTTCTTTCACTTCGGCTACAGCTGCTTTGACTGCGGCTTCAGTTGAGATTTTATCTATAGTCGACGCAGCAGATGGTGGAGCTGTTTTGGCTGCTTCTAGCTGTGCTTTGAGGGTCTTAATTTCACTGTCTTTGTCAGCCTGAGAAGAGTTGAAACAAAAAAAAAAAAACATATGAGCTCGGAAGATGAAGAAATCTTGTTTCTGCAACTTACAGCTTGACCGCGCAATGCGTTCTGGCCAGCAAAGGCGTTTTTGGAGGCAGTCTTTTGGCGTTCAACTTCAGCTTTCAATGTTTCCTTGGTTATGAAAAAGCTCGTCAGTAGAGGGCTTATACTGCAAAGAGGGGAAATGAACCCACTACCGATGCCGCGGCTTCTTTAGCAGCTCTGAGCTCTGCCACCAGAGCAGCCTTCTCAGCGTTCAACGCAGCGATGGCAGTATCATCACCACCAATGGCGACAGGCGTGACTGAAGAGGCATTGACGAGTTGTTCTTGAGCAGTCTTGAGTTCTGATTGGAGCTTTTCCTTCTCGGCAGCGATCTCTGCCTCCTTAGCAGTAACAGCTTTCTTGACAGCCTCTTCAATGACAGCTTGATCCGGAACGACAGTGGTGGTAACTTCAGAGGTTGATGAGGGAGGGATTTCCGCACGAGCATCTGCTACAGCCTTTTCGAGCTTCATTTTCCATTCGGTTTCAAGCGCAGCAAGTTGTTCCTTAGAGGCATCGCTAGAATTTGAGGTTGAAGTAGTGGCAGCAGCTTCAGCTGTAGCAAGAGCAGTTTGTGCTGCTTGTAAAGCCTCATTCTTTGCTTTAATTTCCAAGTCTTTCTCATTCTACTCATGAAGACAAAATTTGAAGTCAGCTAAATTATTGCTAACGGTTTCAAACAAAACACGCACCAGCTGCCCACGCATCTTGTTTTGTTGCACTATGCTATGATTTTGGATTGCGTTGAGTCTGGCAATTTGGGTATTCAATCCCGTCTGACGTACAGGGGGTTAGCAATATCAATGCGAATTATAAGAGACAACAGGCTTACCACATCACCAGCAACCTTCGCCTTTTCTTCTAAAACGGCAATTTCAGCCTTGAGCTTCGTAACCTCGGTAGAATCACCTCCAGAGACTGCCTTTGCAGCATCAAGCTCAACTTGAACTGAAGTTGCCTTTTCAACAGAGGCAGCTAACTGGGCGGTGAGCTGAGTTTTGGTTGATTCCAGGATTCGGTTGGTTTCACGCAGATCCTTGAGAGCATCATTGACTTGTTTGTACTTCTCCTTAAATTCAGCATGTTGGGCTTGATATTTACTGATTGCTGAATCCTTGGCTGGGATCTGAAAATAAATGAAAACTCATTGTCAGATATGCTCTCTTCCAAAGAAGCAACTTTAAAACCTTACACGGTTGACCTGGATTTGGAGATCTTCCATTTGTTCTTTCAACTGGGCGTTAGCTTCAGTGAGATCGGCTGTGGCAGTAATATTCGCAGTTTTGAGGCGATTGACCTCATCACGGAGTTTCGTTCTGAGATATTGGAAAGGTAACATGTCAGCAACAGATTGAAAAAAGCCAATCGAGCAACAATGATCATACCGTTCCGATTCCAAGCTGGTGATCAGTTTCTCTGATCTTTCTTTACCCTCCTGAGCAGCTTTTGAAGTTTCGCTTTCAATATTTTTGAGGTTCTCGAACATAACTTGAGCGCTTGTTCGTTCCTTAGCGAGAGCATCGATATCAGATTGAAGTCTCGCTTCCAGAGACTATAAGTCAAGTCGTTTTCAGTGTTGATAACTAACGAAGATGTAACAGGCGAACGTCGTCACTTACCTTCCAAAGTTCTTTCTCAGCACGCAATGTCGCCGCTTCAACTCTAATTCTCTCAACAACACCTTCTGCGTCGATCTTGGCATCAATAGCATTTTGCTTTTCAATCTGAAGACGAGTGATATCATTTTTGAGGGTCTGATTCTGTGTCTGAAGACCAGTGAAGTTGTTGACCTGGATCGTAGCGGCGTCGGTGAGATTCTTGATTCGTTCTGTGAGACAAGAGAATGAGTAAATCAGAAAACCGAAAGCAGAAATGACATATATCATACTAACCGTTCAGATATTGACTCTCGGCAGTGACTCTGGCCAACTGAACGTTGGCGCTACCAAGCTCTTTCTGAGCATCACTCAATTGCTCCCTCAACCTCTTTGCATCCAGTCCTATCTCCTCTCTATAGCTTTCCAAGTTCGCCTTGACAACACTGAGGATAGAGTTATCTGCAACATCGTAGTCGAAGCCGCCAATAGCGCCGTTGATGTTTGGTGAAATTCCAGCTTGCGCGAGGAGGCGCGAGAAGAGATCTCTCTCGCGCGAGAACTTCTCGACGAGTATCTGCTTGGCTTCGAGTTTATCCTTCATCTGGGCCAGCATCTCAGTAGCTGCTTCCACTGTCACTTGTTCTTCGTTAGTCAATGAGGTGTTTGATGGCAAACCGCCCTTTGATGCGTTCTCCTTCTCCAGTTCCTTGTTGAGCTCAAACAGTCCACGGACAGCTTTGACAAGCTGAAAGTTTTTCGCCTGCAATTCATCAATACTCTTGAAAGTAATGAGGTGGTGGGAGATAACTTCGTCAGGCTGAAGATTTTCATATTTAAGGTCGTCCGAAGAGATGCTGAAGTTGACGCCTTCCATCTCTGATCTGTCAAGAACGGAAGGATCTTCACGTATGGCAATTTCTCTGCTGAGAGTTCGGACTTGAAGAGACAGGTCGGAAAGATGGGTGAGGAGAAGGGTTTCTTTCGTTTTGGCAGACTTGAGGTCATTCTCGAGTAGTTGGACATTTGAGATGAACTGTTCTTTTTCAGCTTTGACCTGAGAGAGATCCTTGACCAGCTCGTTTGCTTCATGCTGGAGTTCTTCGAAACGTTGATGTTGGATTTTAAGTAGAGGGGCCTGGACAACATTGATATCACTAGTAAGTGACAGACTCGGAAGATGGAATAAATGCCTTCAAAGCGACTCACTCTTTCACCGATATCCCTAAGTATCTCACTTAAGGTATCATCCAGTCTCCTTCGCTCCTCTTCAGACTTCTGCAACATTGTCTTCAACTTGACGCTCTCGACGTAGACATCAGAGATGCTCTTCCCGCTCTTCCTCAGCTGGTTGGCGAGGTTGCCAGCTGGACTCATAGTCGCTAACAAATCGCTCGATCTGTCAGCTCCACCACCAGTAGCTTCAACCAACCTATCGATAGTCTCTCTTAGCTCGACGTTCGATTTTTCGGCTTCTTCTCGTGCCGCCTGTTCGCGCTCACGACCCTCACGTTCCCTTTCCTCACGAGCGACCAGCTTTGAAACTTGATCTTCGTTTTCGTTTTCCAGTTGTTCGACTCTGACACGGGCTTCCTCAGCTCGTTTCTCAGCTCCATCAAGGAGACGTTGCTGGATGACCATTTCGGACCGGAAGGACGACTTCTGTTCGGCGACTTGTTGCGTCAGAGAGCTGATTTGAGAGAGAGCTTCTGCTAGACGGTCTGTCTGAGAAGTGTTGGATTCTGTCAAATGACGAAGAGATGCTTGAGCAGTCAACAGTTGGGATTTGGTGGAGTCAAGATCAGATGAGAGTGTTTGGTAGGCGCTTTGCTGAAAGAAGAATCGAGTCAGAGTCTCAGACGAGAAACCGCGATAAGGTAGGACTAACTGATGTTGATCTGTATTTAGAATAGTCAGCCGAGCCTTTGGTAAGAGATTCCGTGAGAGACACATTGTCCTTCTGTGCAAGTTCGAGGTTAAGCTGCAATGCCTCAACTTTGAACTAGATAATAATAAATCAGTCATTGACCGGCCTAGAACAAACTAGGAACAGTACAACACTCACTTTGGAGTTGTTCATGTACATCTTAATCCTCGACAGCTCGCCTTCGATCTCAACGACTCTCCTCTGAGCGTCCAACGCCTTGTCTTTACTCGACTTGACCTCCTGCCTTTGCCCATTTGTCTCTTCTCTCAAGCTAGACACTTGATCTAACAGTGTACGTTTCTCGGCTTCAGATGTCGACAGCTGTGTCGCTTGGAAAGACGATTTGGACTCGGACGCTGAGAGTTTCGACTGCAGGTCCGCTTGGACTGTCTGCAGGTGCTCCAACGAAGCAACTACAAAGAAGGCACCGCAAAAACAAAGGAACATCAGATTGGCACCCACATAGCCTTATGCTATAATAAGAAGGTGCAGCAAGCGATCAGGAAAGCTTACCATAGGCAGCTTTTTCTTGTTCCGCTTTCGCAGCTTTGTCGTTGGACGCTTTCAACGCCCGTTGCGTCTGGCTGACTTTGGTCAACGCATCTGAAATGGTCTGTTCATACTCAACCTCCTTCTTCACCCATTCGGCTTGTAGGAGCTCGAGTTCAGAGGGTTCTGTAGGCCCGGGTGCTGGTACTGATGCTGGTGCTGGGGCAGGGGATGGTTCGTTTGATGTAGTGGTTAAAGGAACGGGGGTAATTACGGAGGAGGGTTCAGATGATGATGGGGTTACTTCAGCTCCTGGAGTACTGCTAGTAGGTTGCTCGGCCGCTGCATTGCTAGATTCGGGTGCTGCACTAGCTGAGGGATCTACTTCCATCGAGCCTGATTCTTGTGGTGCTGCTGTTCCAGCAGAAGGCTCCTGCTGCTGCTGATTTTCCATTCTACTCAAGCACGAACTCTTCGATGGGTATCACCAGGGATGAGTTCCTGCTTTAGTTCGAAGCAAAACACCAATGGGAAGAAGAATGGAAAGTGGTTAGCCACTATTTTCACGGCCACCAATGCGAAAAGGAAGAAACAGGGTGTACCCTCTGGTTCCCTATTCAGATATACGATAGCCTATACGAATAACGTGGCCTGAAGGGTTTTGATGAGAATCCTCACACAAACGAATGAAGTGGCTGGATGAGACCCTCCTCGCAGCGTTTTGCGAACGAAATGTGATTTTCGACTGTCAGTCTCAAATCTCTTATTAATTTTTCAGCTTTGTAACTGGAATGCCAATATGGCGGATGAACAGTCTTCGATGGCTGAATTCCATGCGAGGTGCTACGAGGTACGCAAACTAAGCCCTCCCTTCCACATCGCTCGACCAGATTTCATTCCATCTCTAACCTTCTTCTTGCGTTCGATGTGGTGGAAGAGTAGCTAATCAGACAGGTTCCAGTAGGTAAAGTTACGACGTACGGTGCAGTTGCTAGAGCTGCTGGCTTTCCTAGGCATTCTCGACAGGTTGGCGTTGGTGAGTCAAACCACATATCCAATCACTGATTCGTTATTGACCTTATGACTGCTCACAGCATTGAAACATCTTCCTTTGGACTCTGATATCCCGTGGCAGGTAAGTGTCGTTGCAGCTCATGGCCCCTCATCAGGAATCTATGCTGAGTGTACTGCACCAACCTGGCAGCGTGTCATTTCTTCTAAAGGAACGATCTCGCCACGAGGAGACGGTGGGCTTGCTTCAGCTCGTCAGAGAGAACGTCTTGAGGCTGAAGGTGTCGTCGTAGTGGATGACCCGCAGATGTTGGAAGGACCTGGTGGGAAGATTAGTCTTGCTCAATACCAGTACGACTGGCCACCCTGGCAGGATCAGTGAAGTAACAATTCTAGGTCTGCTGTTGTTATTGGTGGGCTTCAGGTCCGTCTAATTTCTAATTTTTTGTTGTCTTTGGACTTGTACGTAAATGCGAGAGACTAACGCGTCCTCGTCATTAGCATTACCGGATGCTTAACTCTTCATGTTGGAAGAAGTATCTTCTCAGATCTACTACAATAGCTCCGGTCTCCTCGATGTGCGAAATCGATACTTCTCGATTGACTAGTGGCTCTCGGTACTTGCGGGCGCCATCGCTGTGAATCGACGACGATTTTGGGTATTGGACTAGTCGATGACTTGATCCTGCATCAAAATGTCCATTGCAAAATTATCCTCTATGTACCTATAGTGATCCATCCTGTATCAGAATATTAGAACAAAGTTGGTCTAGAAACTATAATTTCAGACCGTTCCCGCCGCGAAAAAATACAGGTCTCACCCAAGCAACCAACACTCAAACCAAATCCGGAAAGTTGTACTGCAACACGCAGAGGTAGAGGTTTCTCTCTCACACATCTATCGTAGGCTCAAAATGTCGGTTTGTGTGAGTATTCATCTCTTGGTGTGGAGACACGCAGCGTCCCTGGTCGGGACGTGCTTTCCTCCCCTGTCTTCGTCGATTTCTTCTGATGGAGCCCTCCCTCGCTGACCTGATGCACTGGCCCTCTTGTGATGAAACCAGACTCCCGTACCAACGTCAACCATCTTCTCGACGGCCATCTCATCGACTGTGGAGCTCATTACAACTGCAGTCACAGTGACAGCAGCCCCCGTTGTGACCACTTTCACTACCACATTCAACGGAACCGCCTTCGTCCTCTCCAGCACGGCTCTTCCTGTCGTATCCACGGTCCCTACAGTCATCACTAGTACCGTGCCTGTGACCCTGTTCGTCCTTTTTTTGTTTTTCCCTGCCCCGAGTAACGCTGGGCTTACGCACCTGCTCGTTCTTTTGTAAAAAAACAAAAAAAAAACATGTCAAAATGGATATTGATAGGTCTGCGGCTGTATCGACTCTCTTTTCAACTTGTTCCTCTTCTACATCATCATCAATTTCTTCTAGCAGCAGTACTTCAAGCTCTTCCTCATCCTCGTCCTCGAGCTCCTCTTCCAGCAGCTCGTCTACTACTTCCTCCAGCAGCTCATCTTCTAGTTCTTCAACTTCCTCTGTGAGTACACTTCTTTTCTGGGCGGGTTATCATGGCGGTTATCATGGCAGAAAATGTCACGTCAGAGAGCTTTTTTCAAGCAGTGTTCGCTCTTGCACGTCGCTGCTGTAGAGGAGAAAAGCTCCCCTGTGATATTGAGACCATTAGATAAACCCAATTCTACTAGGGTGATGGCATCAACGACCTTTTAATAGAAGCAGCTTCTCGTCTCTGCTTTCTTTTTTCCTTCTGTTACCATGGCACCAAAGCGCGGGTAGTCACCGTGACTGCCGATCCACATTACAACGATCTTCCAGCTCACACACCTTCTGTGTCTCTTTATCAGTCCTCATCCGCACCAACTTCTTCACCCACTTCTTCCACTCCAACATCCACCTCCACTAAGTCCACCTCCTTCAAGACTGTTTACGTGACTTCGTATTATACAAACGGCGGAGTCTCATCAGGCTACCTCGTCGCCTCAGGTGTGGCAGATGCGACTGCTGGAAAGAGCAACACTGCTGCTATTGCTGGTGGAACTGTAGGAGGTATCATTGTGAGTCCTGAATCTATCTTGTGCTTTACTCGTCATTGCATGGGGTGTCGCCTTGGCAAACATTCAAAACGCCACCTCACGCCACGTCCCTCATTCGAACACAATCGACTGACAAGGAATACTGTTTTTTGTGTTTGTCTGGTAGGGTTTGGCTCTCATTCTTGCTGGCCTCTTTGTGCTGTTCAGGAAGAAACACAAGAAGCGCCGCAACTCGATGGCATTCACGGGCGTCAATATTTTCTCTCCGGACCACCGCCAAAAAGCCGCCGGTGCGGGTGGAGCGAACGAGAAAGGTGCTGCCAGAAAATCTGGACGAGCCTCATACGGTGCAGCAGGAGCTGGTGCTGCTGCTGCTGGAGGCTTGTGGGGTGCTGACGCTGTCGCCGGTGGGTTTGAGAAGAGACGGTCGTCCAGAGGCGGTGGAGGAGCTGGAACGGGGGCTTATGATGATAATGACATGAACTACCGCTCCCCGTCTATGCCTGTTGTCCCTGAAACGGCGTCGCTGTATCAGAACGACGCGTATACCGGTATGGCCCCTCAACAGCAGTACGCGTACGACCCTAACCAGCAATACGACCCGAGCCAGCAATATGATCCAAACCAACAATACGACCCAAACCAGCAATACGATCCAAACCAGCACTACGATCCCAACCAACACTACGATCCCAACCAACAATACCACGATCCAAACCAGACACAGCAGTACCACGACCCGACCATTACGCCGTACTTCATTCCACCGGTCCTGTCAGCTGACAGACCAGCTCCACCACAAAACTGGGGTGAAGCATACCCTTCGCCTTCGACCTCTGCAGGTCCATCCACTTCCACAGATGTACCTTCTGCACCGACTGCGACGGCTCCTTCAGAGTCGGCACCATCGACGGCTGCGACCAGTAAGGCTGCTGAGGCGGCTGCTCACTCGACGGAGGCGGAGAGACCCGTTGTCGTACACGAAGATGGAGGGCATGTTGATGTCAGCGAAGACGCTCCCCCAAGTTACAATTAGACCTCTGCAATTAGTATCCTTCAGTTTGGTCCAGATCTTTCTTTTTTATTGTCACATTTTTGCAACAGCATTTGTCTAGTTTCCCAGCTGCTCTTTCGTTCCGTCGCAATGGCTCAATCGTGTATTCGTTTTCCTCTCTCTGTTATCTTTCGCATTTAGTTCTCACCCGTATAAGCAAGAAAATTATTAATTTTGATCCTTTCTATACAATCGATACACCAATTATCATCATGGACAGCTACCCTGTAAACAGTGAAGAACGGCGTTGGGAGGTGCAAATTGATAGAACACTCAGGGCCTTTAGCCATTGTGGCTTCTCCTCGCTAGCTGCTTCGTACTTTGAGTATCCGCCTGTTAGAAGCAAATATATTAATATGTATATATTTGCTTCTTGAGAACCACACTAGCCATTGCTCCCATTACAATGGTGAGGATCGTTTGAATACCCAGAATCTTATTCACTTTTACCCCGACGTCACAAGTTACCATTGAATGGGTGGCCGTCTCCGTGTCATCTCATTTTAGGGTCGCGCTTCAGCTTAAAAGGAGACACAACGTCTACCTACAACTCGTGTCACATTGAAGGTCACAATCTACTGTATCGCCCACTCTCCAAACACGCCTCTTCCCAGCCTCAACCAACTAATGCTGCCACCTTCCACAACCGCAAGAATGAAGCTCCTATCACCCTGTTTTAGCACTGGGAAAGAATTACCAGATGCGCCTTTTGGTAGGTCCTGTTCTCCCTTCTTGCGAGGACTGACTAGGTAGCGAGACCACCATGGTGCAGGAGGTGGCGATGGACGTTGACTTTGCTGAGGCTTCTTCGGCATGGAAGCAGATTTAGATTTCGTAGTAGAATTGGGCGCATATGATCGTGGTGCAGGTGCAGAAAGAGGTTCGCAGTCTGAAAAGATCGGTTCGAGGAATTCAAGTGGGGGGAAAGGTGACTCCTTCGCGCTATGAAAGAGTAGAAGAGAGAGATTAATAGATTAGAAAAAAAGAACCTCATAAAAACATATCGGTGGATCATAGATTGGAGGACAGTACTTACTCAACCACACCAACTCTAAAATCAGGTGGTCCAGGATCACTCTTCTTGAACGTCGAGTTTGGCTTCCAAACGTCAAATACGGGTCGATATGGGTTCTCTTCTTCCTTTTGTGGATGCATCGTTGCTGGTGAAGTAGTTGGGATGACTCGGAGAGAACGGAATAAAGAAGCTGTGACAAGAGGCAGTCGGTATCAAAGTGTAAAGAAAAAAGCCTAATACAGTACTCACACTTGGATCGATACGAAGTCGCCAATGGGTTGACGAGCGTCCTCAGATTGCCAACGACAACTTGAGAGATCCAAAGCCCGCTGAACCACCTTCTAAACCCACCATTGAACCTCCTCATTAAGCCCCAGATCCCAACCAGCCAAATACTAGCCTCTGTGCTCTTTACTAAACCCTTCTTATCTTCTACCACTGGCATCGGTGGTCTCAGTACCGGCGGAACGTAAGACTCATTCCGACGGACGATGTACCCTAAGCGCTTCAGCTGAGCATATACAACGTACTCCTTCGGATTCCTCATCATTGGCAAAAACAGACTCCAACTTTGTTGTAACGTTAGCTGAACGTCCTTTTCGTCTTCATCTTCATCTTCCGGTAACCCGTCTTTAGATAGTCGAGGAACCTCAGCACCGGAGTGTATGATGAGACTGCCCCGTTCGACGAGATAAAGTGCTTCCTCCGGTAACAGATGAACTTTGGGAGGTTCTCGCGGGATTTTAGGTTGGCCTGGAAGGAGAGGTGGGGGAGGTGGACCACGGACAGACGTGCCGATGCTGTTGGTGTGGTTTGCACGTGAGATGAGAATGTATGGGTATGATGATAATGATTTTATTGATAAAACGGTTTGAGACGATGATGGTAAAGGAATTGGGGGTGGAAGGTAGGCGTGTGAAATGGATTTTCTGGAGGGAGAGGAGACTGTCAGAAATTCGGACCACGAAAGGTGTAAAGTAAGAGACCATACAGTGATCCACCTCTCACACCTCGTAAGGCATTGAACATTGCTGTCCTGCTAGCAGTAAGTGCTCTTTCCTGGACATTCACTCCCTTCTCCAACGGTTCGAAATCTTTTTCGCCTCTTTTGGGGATTATAATTCCTTTTGATGTGGGATCAAGTTTCCTTTATTCAGAAGAGGAATTTAGTCTCGAGTCAAGTGAAGGAGTTGTGAAATTGCCTTACTTTGCTAGCGCAGCCAGTTGTCGGTAGTCGAGTCCTTTGTCTTCTCCTGGTGCGTCGAGCTCTTCATCATCCTGCTGAAGGATTCTTGGGGCAGACGTTGAGTTCAAAGGAGACCTAGATTGATTGGATGTGCCAGCTTCTGGCTCCTCTGGTTCGTCGGAAAACATGGCTCCAGCAGACTGCAGACTGTAGCGGTTGCTGGTCTGACTCGCGAGCATTTTTTGAGTCTTCAATCTTATCAAGCGCCACTTCATGTGATTTGGCCAGAATCTTGCTGATGCGTCAAGTTTAGGATTGATAAATAAATTTAGTCTGATGGATTGTCTGCCTACAGTACGAATTCCTCAACGACCCACTCGCTACTAGCTGCCTCGGAGTCAACCCCCAACTTCCTCGAAACTCTGTTACCTTTACCCTTCTTCCCCTTCAAATTGGCGCCACTAATCTTCTCAGCCTTAATATTCCTCTCAACCTTCTTGACAACGCCTGCCACCAACCCGCTTACACCCTCGAACACTTCAACAACACCCACCTCTGCCTCAACGAGTTTGGCGATCTTGTCCAACAACACTTCAGTTTCGTCGGTACGAGAAAGCAATGCGATCAACCAGGCATCAAGGATGAGCGAAAGCTGTGGGACTACCTGATGCAGCGTTCTTGGGCTCTCGGGAGACTCTTCGAACCAGCCGGCGAGTACAGTGAGGACTTTGACGACATCATCGAGGTTGAGCTCAGTCTTCAAAGAGGCGAGGTAGGTGGACGACGTAACTGGGTAGTTCAGAAGATGAGCAACGTAACTTGAAATGGTTGGGAGAGGAGAACCCATTGTCGTGGTGGTCGTTCCGGTTGAATGTTTGTCGATAAGGAGGTGGAGTGTTCGCAACAGCGATGATTCTGGAATTGAAGGAACGCGCACAAGCATCATGTGGAGAACGTTTGCCTATAATAGGAGGTGTATTCACATCAGTGGGTAATCAAAAAAGGACTACAGTAGATCAAAACTTACCCAGTCGCTTCGATCTCTTAAAGTCTCAAACAGGCCCCCTTCGACGGACGACTGCCCAATCATCTTCTTTTGAATCAAAGCTTTTACAAGCGCTTGTGGATATTCCCCAAGTGCCTTCCCACCGTCGACAAAAATTATTTCGGCCACAGATTTTGACATTTCAGATGTCAACGAGAGTTCTTCACCGGCTGAGGGAGCTTCTTTGAGACGAGCTTCCTCCTTGGCAACCTCCTCGTTAAAGATTTTGAGCATCTGATCACCCTTCTCCGTCATCGGGGTGGTTGCAGTTTGTACTCCACGCAGCCTAGAGACCAGCTTCTTGCCCCAGTGACCAGCCGCACCTTGCGCGAGCAGATGCGGGCTCTTACTTCCTATTCCATGGGAGAAAGCGGGTACGAGTACCTCCGCCGTTGCCCTCCCTTTGAACATGCTCTCTGCAATGGATCCTTCTTCAGTTCCAGACCCAGTCCTGTCGACGGTGCCAACCATGAGGGAAGTCTTGCCCTTGGACTGGAAGACGACTACGAAGCCGCCGTAAGTACCAATAGTGTAGATAGCCGCGTCGGATGAGGTAGATGAGAGTGGTAGCGAGGTGATGAGAGCTGGAAATTTTGGTGAGAGGAGGTGGATCGTCGAGTTGTGAAGTAAAAGTGTGTAAGGCCGTGAAGGGAGTGAGAGGGGAATCGTTTTCCGCGAGGGGGTCGATGGTGTCTGGAATGTCTGAGCTGGGCAAAGAACTGCTAGTGATGGTGATAGTGCGAAGGTGTGCAAGTGCGTATGCGAGGCTGATTTATATATGAGTGTAGAACGAGGTCAGCCAATGCGCTGCGATGTGTGATGGTTACACTTACTCAAAAGTTGGACATGAGTCCCATCTGAACTGACGCAAGCCCTCCAAACTTTCTCGTCCGATTTCAATGTATCCGACCGCGCGCTCCATTCCACTTTTAGACTGAGCTTGCCAGGTAATACCTGATCGACGTCCATCGCTTGATGTTCGACGTTTTCATCCACCGTACACACTCTCACCAAGCCAGACTCCCACACTTCCACAAGCTGACTGTCGTTAATTATTACTGAATGTATCAGTTTACCTGTTGCAGCTGATACTTCAATAGGTGAACAGGGGATGAGAGTTGAGGTCGGCAGGTGAAGGAACGAATGCGGCTGGGAAGGAATGGGGGATACGAGGAGTACATGGGCTGGATGATGAGGGACTCCGTGTAAGTACGATATCGTATGATCCAGCTAAAAATGATGAATGGTAAGTAACTGGAGTCCCGTCGAGAGATGTTCATGAAGCGGAGCTCAACCACCTACAGAGACTGTAATTTTCTCTCCCAGAGCGACTCCCTCACCGTCCTCCTTCCAAGACAAGACAGAGTGCTTCCCCTTGGACTCCTGTACTCCGACAACCGTCTCTATTGACTTCTTCTTTCCCTCAGCTGTCGACAGCTGCAGCGGCGGTGTCGAGAAAACGGTTGCAGGTGGGAAAGTTTGACTAGACACAATCCCTAACGACCTCGTCTACAAAAAGACAAACACAAAAGTAAACACACCCGTAAGCCCGTAATTCTAACGAAGGCTGGCTTCAAAGAGACGTACGTTGTAAGTATAAACACCTTGGCCATCGACCGACACGCAAATTCTTTCCTTGCCTGCGCCAGAAGAGACTTTGACGTGCGTCTTTGACGGTTTAGATCCTGAGGCCACCGGGTGGGAGTACGACACGAGATGTGTCGGGATCGTTATCGAGGGCATCGCTGAAGTTGGGATGAAATGGTTGATTGGGACAGAGAGCAGCTCACCTGCGAAACTTCAAAATTTCGACGCAGAGGGGGAGGCGTTGGAGGTACGTGCGCCGGCGAAAGAAGACAGCACAAAACGGAGGCTAGTGCTAAGTAGCTCGCTAATTTGGTCACTCAGGGCTATAGCCATATCCTTGCATCAACGAGAGCTTTGAGGAATGAGGAAGATATGTGGCGGGGTACAATTGCAACTGGTCAACTTTTACGAAATTCTAACTTGTAATCATTCTTGAACAATCATTCCCACACCTTCATTAGAGTCCGAGATCACATAGCGTCCACCAGTTCCAACAAACTTCCCATCTCGTATCCTTGACCCCACTGGGTGATGCTGAGCCTCCATCACCACGCCGACTGGTCTTCCAGCGAGCCCAACACTCCCACCATTCCTTCCCCTCTGCCCAATCAATGCTTCGACTTCTCTTTCTTCTCTCAACCCACCACTGAATGGTACAGTGCTGTCGACAGCGAGCATCGCCTCCGGGAGGTGCTCTCCATCGGCATTGAGGCCGTTGACGGAGTCCTTGGGTATTTGATCTTTAAGCCAGGTAATCTGCTCAAAGAGGACTTCTTTGAACGGTGGTGGGTTAGGTGAATCGGACGATGCAAGAGTGAGGAGCGCAGCGACGCTAAATGAAGGTTTCGCCAATTCATAGGTCAGTGGTGGCCGTCTTATTCAGGCAGAAGATGGTCGAAGTGACAGAGAGAGAAAAAGAGAGAACTCACAAGGCTTCTTTCAAGTATGCGAAACTGAAACCTTCCGTCTTCTGTGCTACCTCATCAAGCAGAGCATCCGGAAATTCGACGAGCTTGTTCTTCGATAACTTCTTCTGCCAGTAGACACAGTACAATCGGCGCTCGTTCGTGGAAGGGTCAGGGAAGTCAAGCTTGCGGTCGAACCGCGAAGGACGATTTGAGAGAGCCGGGTCGAGCCTGTCGAAGTGATTTGCTGGATAATTGCGTAAAAGGGTGTGAGAGGAAGGTAATTTGAGACCAGATCAGCAAAAACGGGCAAACATTTTTAATAATACGAATTATTCTTACTAGTTCCAATCTTTAAGTGGAACACATGTCAGTGACACAGCACGTATCCTCACCATATCTCACAAGAACTTGATGAACTCACCAGCAGCAGCCCGTCATTGCCCTCTAGCCCGTCCAACTCGTTCAAGAAGAAACTACGGTTCTGATCGGTTACTAAGCTGTCGAGATCTTCCATCACGAGCAGACATGGGGCCTCTGCCCTCGCGCGCTCAAAGATCATCCGGATGCCCAGCTCGTCGCCGTTATACGCTATTTGATGTGGTCCGCATCAGTGAGGAGAGAGGAGGAAGGGGAAGGGAGGACTTACTGTGAAATGATTTGACGTAGAGCGTGGGTACACCCGAAGCTTTCATGATAGCTTTTAAGCTGATGGTCTACAAATCCGATATGACTCTTTTCAGCCCCGGCCGGGGTCGCAAAAGATGGTAAACACTTGACTGAAACATGAATTTTGCTTACCTTGCCGTTTCCGGGAGGTCCCAGGAAGATGATGCCTCTCTTCCAAGCCACTGTATTGTGAAAAGGATCCAGAGAATCGTCAGTATCTCTATGTCCGATGCTAAACTACACTTCAAGGATGAAAAACGCACCACCAAGATCCCGGTAAATCTCTTCGGCAGCAAAGAAGGCCTCATATTCATGTTTGACAATTGTCTTGAGGGTTTCATTTAATATCACATCGTCCCATGACGCCTGATATAGAACGAAGTATAATGAGAATCATTTTGTTGTTGCGGATCCCGATAGCAGCCGCACGGCGCAACAACTGACCTTCTGAACAGACTTCCAAAGCTCCTTATCCGGCATCCATCCTTAATCGCAATAGAGAGCAGTAATTCAGAAAGAGAAACTCGAGATATTTCGGGAAAGGGGACTTACGGCTCTGATCGAACACGAGGATGGCTTCACGGATATCTTGAGTGTAAGACGATACGGCTAATATGAGATCATTGACTGTGGACTCTGGCTCATTGGTGACGAAGTGACTTTGTACGGTCGGCCCATAGTAAGGTGAGAACCACTGCGTGTTGAATAGGCTTGATACGTTAGTCGACTAGGTGCGGGAACACAACAGAAGGCAGGACGGACGTACTGTAGTGACATACACCTTGAATTCCATAGTATCTTTCCAAACAAGGTCAAACTCTCCAAATACGACGTCGTCACCTACGATACCAGGCCCATCTCTCCTACGCTCGCTGGGGTAATACACTTTCCTGCTCAAGCTATGTGCACCAGCGACCTTGGTAAGTTTGGCCTGGTTCTCAGCATAGTTGGCAGCGAAACTCTGGAGGTTAAACTGTAAGGGCGAGAGTTTAGTGACGACAAAGGTCAGGTTTGGGTGCAGCGACTGGATCGAGTGGGCCATGGCAACTTCGTGGGACGAATCATTGGAGGAGACTGACGTTAAACATGAAGAGAGATCAGTCAGTGGTTACGGGGATTAGAGGTTAGGTCGCTCACAATGATTGACGAATGCTGAATACTCTAACGAGGCTGCAGAGGCCAGAGTCGTCAAGCAGGCGAGCAGGAGCAAAAAGGCTGCTGCTGCTGTTCGAGAGAACATGATAGTAACCTTGCTGGTGTTGATAATCAAAGAGAGGATGGTAGATGGGAGTTCGATAAAGGACTAAGCGATGCAGAGGAGACCGACGACCAGTGAAGATCATTTGTGGCGAATAAGGGTCTCACTATACAATGATTCATTTCGTCACGCCGGCAGGAAGGTGACATCAATTTCTGATTGGGGTGCTCGTTCCCCCTCCAGTATCAGTTCAAGTAATCAATCTCAAGACGATAGATTAGCGGAGCCTCTCGGTGTTGCAGGCCCCATCTAATGGCCTCCCGTCTGATTTGCGACGCGATCGATACGAAAACACATTCTGGCCACGGTCACACGTTCATTACAGGTATCATTGGTCACAGCTACAAAAGCATTCCACCAAAAGGGAAAGGAAAGCGCCTGGAAGGAATAGGGAAACTGAGTGGGTTGAGCACGTTAGAGCTCACTACCCTTCCAATCATGTTGAAGAATTGGCATCAGAACAGAATTTGGGAAAGCAGATGTTTCTATCAGGTCAAGAGATTTGACAACTGATTGGTCATTGCAAGTGGCAGAGGATAGCGCAAAGGGCAGCGAACAGCGGGTAATCGAGCTGGGACAAAGGTTTTGCAGTCTTTCGCAATCACAACAGAATCTTCCAGTAAGAAAAATCGATTCAAGAAATTACGTCCAGTGATAAGGCCAGTTCCACACAAGAAAGTAAGACCTTTGCATACTTCGAATCTAGCCCCAATCGTCAGAGCGCTACAAACCACCGTGGGACGAGAGTTTAGAGGTTTTTCTCAACAATGTCATTGAGAAGAGCTGAGTCGGTGTAGACATTACATTTGACGACTTTATCACCTTGGAAATCCATGACCCAAGCATCACTGTAACCAGAGACAGATCAGTTACCATCTCATGACAAATAGTCTGGAGAGATGATGTACTGGACTTCGACAGCCTTCTCATCCTTCTTGGTGACACCCTTGAAGATAACCTCAGCGACAGCTTTGGAGCCAGAAACCAGAACGGAGGTGACGGTGAAAACAGGTGGACCAGCCAAACATTTGTGGAAGGGTTCCCAATTGGCGAATTGGTCTTGTTTGTTCTGATTTTTTCCAACGAATAAACCGATTAAAAAGAAAGAGCCCAGGATGTAGGAGAAAGAGAGAGAGACAAAAGAAAGGCGACGTCAGCTGCAACACCCACAGATATGCAAGCAGACCTGGAAACTTACGTTGAACGTTCCACCAAATTTATTGATGTCTTTGACTGGGCTAGAGACCACAACAACACAGTCATCTGTCATTTTATCGTAGAACGCTGAGATGTCACCGTGAATCAGAGGTTCGAAGAAAGTGGTGACTTGGGCTTCAGTGAGACTCATATTCGAATTGATATGATCCGAGATAAAAAAGATCCACAAGAGATGGGAGGAATGAATAGATATCTATAATGGAGATGGATGTGGGGAGGAACCTAGGAAGGAGAGAAAGGTATGTGCTGAGCTCAGCTTTGTGGCCTGTAAAGGGAGCGAGAGCAACCAGGTGGCGGCTGGAGCTTATGAAACGGGTTCCCTTCAAACAGAATGAACTTACGAAGAAAAATCTCCAGCATCAATATGGTCAGTCACAGCATTTACTGTGCTGAGCTCACCGAGAGGAAGAACACTGCAACGTCGCCAATGTTTCAAAACAAAGGAGTTCTATTAGACAAGCAAGCACACAAGAGGGAACTGAAGTGACCCACTAGCAACACACAGCTCAGCTGCTATCTCCAATCGTCGAGGATCTCAAATTCCACTTCAAACCCGCTACCTCTAAAAGTGGTCTTGATCCTCTCCCGTAACCAGCCAGGTAAATCAGCAACGTAGCTTACGATCCTTAACCTCCTGAAACACGTCGGAAGCCTCATCTTGAACATATCATAATCGTATTCTATCTCCTGCTGGTGTTCATGATACGGCGGTGATTCATCAACCACAATCAAAGTGAGGTATTCCAGAGATTCGCAGACTGAGATGCTGAATCCGCCAGCGTAGAACTCTTTTATCTCCTCATAGTCAATAGTAAGCTTCTTAGCATTTTTTAGTAGTGTCGAAGGCTGGACAGTATCGAACATTGCGTGCCAAGGGTACATTATGGAAGGCTTTGTTTCGAACACAGATGAGAGTTTGAGTTCTTCGAGAGAGGACGTAAGGCCAGTGAGTAGGTTCCGCAAGCCTCCGTAAACTTTCTTGGGGTGGAAGAGGCTCGGGTGAAGTTGTAGGGACTTGAGGTTTGGGAAGTCGGCGAGGGTGAATGTAAGGTCCTCTTCAAACCGGAGATCTCCAGCTTCGAAGCGCCTAACGAATTTTAACTTTGATTTCCATTCATTGCTGGCGGAGAGACTAGTAGAGTCAAAGCTCAACAGGCTTTTGTAGGACGTGAAGTTGAGTTCGGAGTAAAGATGTTGGGTGCCCAAGTGGTTGAACAAGGTACATGTAGCGCAAACGTTGGCGCCGCTGAGAGTTGACGGGGTGACCGAGAGTAAGATGATTGAATGGAGAATCTCGTTTGGGATATCAAAGATGTGAATTGGTTGAGGTGAAGGAAACACATTTTCTGGGAATACTAGCCAAGGTGGATGGTGTCAGTGTTAAGAAAGGCCAGCTTTCAAAGATGCTCATACATAACATACTTGTTGGGCTCATTTATTTGTTTGTTTTGTTTCTTATTTTACAAGAGCTGAAGTCCGAGTGTCGAAGCATACAGCTGTTCTTTGATTCGCCTACCTGATGTCAGGCTTCTTCTCCAATACCCACGACCTAATCCAACGGGAAAGCAAGGTGAGCTCAGTATTGGAATTTAGTAGTTACTTTGTTCTGAGTTCTCTTAGGTTAGTCTTACTTTTCTGTATCTCCTTCAGCACACGAGCTAGCAGAGAGCTGTCAACACCAATTCTCTATGAAAACATGATAAAGTCAACCCTGTTTTCGACAACAGAGGTGAAAACAGTCTCATTCATACTCACATAATGTCTCTTCAATCCTCTCTCTGGATTTCACTGAAGGTCATTGTGGTTTCGAGCTCAGACGTGCACGCACACGAGCGAGAGCCTCCTCCTCGCCACAGCCAACGACCTGTATGACAAAGACCCTCACGAGGAGAGAAAATTGTAGCCTTCAACGACCACCCTGACGAACCAAAAGTTCCTTAGTAAGTGTGACAGAGGTCTTGAAGCTACCTTGTGTCTTGGCTGACGTTCTTGTCATCTATGCAGCAGAGGGGAAGGAAGAGGGAAGCTGGGTGATTACTTAATTGGTTTGAGAAGTCAAAATTTGTTGCTTGGTGTGTGTTATGACGCTGTGTTTTAGATGCTGTATCATTACTTACTGTTTGTAGGGCTTGGTTCAATCTTCAGCTAGACAGTGCTGCCTTTGGTAAAAAAGAACAGAAAAACGCGACTGGCTGTTACTACAGCGTCATTACTCTTCGACTACGACAATCTTTGAACGCTCTCAGATCATAAACCTTTGTAAAATTATTCGGTGATCTTTTAGGAAGCCTTTTCACTTTTTACGTTCTTCTGGTGGTAGCCCAAAAGACACAATGCCTCCGCAACCGAATTCTCCTCCCAGACTATCTCTCCAACTCCTCGACCTGCCCACCGAAATACTTCACCCAATCCTCTCACTTGCCATCGAGCCTTCAACCCGTAGTGGCGCGAATGTCGTCTTGGCTTGTCGCACCTTCAGAGAAATAGGAACACAGTACCTGTACGAAGAGATTCATCTAAACTCTTACACTAGCCTGTATAACTTCAACTTCAATGTCAACAGTATGAAGACTGATCCTGATGATATTGGACCGGAGTGGGGAGAGCAGTTGAAATGGGTCAAAGTGTTCGAAGGTGGACCTGTCAAGTTCTCAGAACTACTGGTCTTCACAATGAAGGAGTTCCCAAACTTGAGAACACTAAGGATTCACCCTGCATTCTTCAATCTCAGGATTGCCTATAACGGAATTCAAAAACTCCTCCACGAACTGACACCTTCCTTGGAAGAAGTTGCCCTTTCGTCGATCCTCGAACCTTCACCTTCAGTCATGTATGCCTTCAGCGCCCTCTTCGACGGTGTTCAGCCCGAGACAAAATTTCAACACGTAAAGCGGCTCACGGCTGACTATGAGGAGATCAAAGAGTTCTCCCTGACCAGCGGGTTCAGCATCTCGTCCCTCCCCTGCCTTGAATCACTCACTATCTTCATCGTCGACGAATCACCACCATACCACCAGCACCGACAAGAAGAACAATACACTTATGACGATCTTAAAGCGAACCTTCCGGCATCGGTGAAGAAGCTGCATGTGGTTGGGTACGTGCTTGATGTGCCGGATCCGTTGGTGAGAAGGATCAAGGAGACATTTGCTCAAAGTGGGGTCACGCTGTCGTTTGAGTTGCTATGATAGATCTAAGATTCAGGTAATTTAGGTAGTTCTCGATATTGTGTGATGCTTGCTAGTTACATGTTATGCGTGATATAATTTGTGCTGGAGGAGCCTTCTGGACCATACCCGAATGCAAATGGATTCCCAAACTTTTCTGTCTCGCATACCATCAACTGGGATTCAAATCGTGTATAAACCTCATGGGATGAGTATATATGAATCTTCGTTAGGCTGCACCCACTTCAACTGCTCCAGCTATCTCTACTCGGGGCCTCCGTCATGTTAAGAGTTAGCGAACCTGGACAATCTGATGTTGGAGGTGAACCCGAGTTCCTTGCGAGAGTATCTCAAGCCCTTCAGCGCATGACAAGTTGAGACCAAGTTAGCGGCGCCGTCACAAAAGTCGATTTGACACCTGGAAAACTGTTTTCTCAAGCGTTCGCTTCGTATCGAAGATGATATCTAGCTAGCCTTCTTTCTAACAGTAACCTTCTCCAGTGCTAGCGGCGAAATTAAATGAATGGTTATTCCGTCAAACCGAGAGAAAAAATCAGACAGCCTTTCGCCATCCTAACCAGAATTTCCCTCATTCCTCAAAATAATATAGCATGCCCCGCCCTGCTCTTCGACCAGTACGAGTACCGACACCACTTCCACGCTACATCAAGCAGGATAAAGCCTACGTCTCGATTCCAAACGGTGGAAACCACAACCCTCGACACCATGGCCCGCTAAAAACTCACAAGTTCCTAAGGAGGCTGTATGACAGGCCAGAGAGCAGTCTACCACCATTTTAGTGAGTCTTCTTTTTCTCTCTAAGGAGGTGTTCGCTTGTTTGGATCATTTATGGAAGGAAAGAAGAGGAGGAAGAAAAGCTGGAAGTTCAGGACACAAAGGTAAAAAGCTCCAGAGCAAAGGGGTGAAACCTCGTCGGATTCAGAGGCAATTGTTACACAGACTTGAAGCTTGCACACGTAGATTGGAGGTTTCTTGCGGGCTGCCAAGTCATTAGGAGGTCTTCGGGAGAAGTTCCTCTCCATAGCCGTCTGGTCCAAGTTTTCTATGCAATGCAATGCTACGAGAATCTACCCCGCTGGATAAAATAATCGGTACTTTGGGAATGATTCCTGAACAGGGTGGTAGTTTCAGAATGGGATGGTCAGGATTGGAGGAAAATATTGTTCACCTCGCAGTGCCTGTCATTCAGCTTCTTTCATTCAATCTGCGGCTGTACTTACCTTCATGGTAGCTAGTACTGACGTTTAATTTCTATGAATATCCTTCAGTCACCCTCTACGAGCCATCTTCCCTCAGCCTGCTGTCCAAAAAGTCAAGAAGCACCTACAACCATCCCACCTCTACGCTCTCCCCACCGACGGCCCAACAACGCATTTCCGAATAACTCTGATACGATCACCTCGGAAACTCGGAAAGGAAATCATGGCGGCTACTCGACGTCTAGGTTTGACCAAAAGGGACTCCGTCGTCTTCCACCCAATGAACCCAAGGATAGCGAACGGAATCGTAAAACTCCAAAATCTGATATCGGTCGACAACGTCAGCTATGAGTTGATGGATAGGGAGATGAGAGCTCCAAAGGGTCAGTGGAGAGGTTGGACTCCGGTGCAGAAAGCGGATAGCTTAGGTTTGCCAGGTCAGAGTGCGAGAGAAGTCTTGCTGCAGAAAGCTGCGTAAGTTGTTTTCGCTTCCATTTTGCCTCCGAGAAATATCTTGCTGACTTGACACTTGCTCTGAGTAGCGCCGCTTTCAATGCTTTGAAGGGAGAAACGACGTCAAGCTCGCGATAGATTGAAGTTTAAATATATACATCTGCTATCTCGTATAAGAAAAACGCAAGTTTACCGGTACTTGAAACACCTTCTCTTTATATCAAACATGTTGTGGTAACAGAAACAAAAGAGAACTGGCTTACCCAGGTTTTCCCCGGGTTCTGCAGGCTGACAGTGACAGTCAATAATCTAAAGACGAAGTTGTCGAAAACTGCTTCATACGGGGGAAAGGGTATGTAACGTGTCATTAGAGCACAGTCCACGAGCTAGTTCCGCTGACCCTGTTCTCTTGCATCACTATCAGTTCTCCTAGTGTGTCCCTAAACGACTCAACCCGTCCCTCAGTGCAGGGATCTCATCTGTCTACGTCTTAATTCAGAATCCATCAGCAGACGACGCTGTATGAAATCAGCTGGAATTAGAGCTCCTAGACTTCGCTATCTTATTTTCTTCTTCGCCTGTTCAACACTCCTCCTCGTCGCCGCTTTCTTTCTAGCCATTTCCCAAACGGACAACGAGTGGATGAGAATTTGCCCCTCCAGAGGTCTATCATCTTCAACGGCCACTTCAGCTAACCCAGGGCTCTTCAGGGGTATAATTTGTGGTTCTAACAACGCTGCCGTCGTAAAATCTTCACCACCAGTACCATTCAGCTCACCCGCAACAGTATACAGACCTTTAATCACCAGTCCAACTCTAGCTATCACAGCCACAGCAGCAACTTTTTCTTCGGCTTCTCATAAACCATCGCATTCAGTTATGGTCTCTCCTACTCTTTCAGAGGAGCTTGGTAGTTTAAAGAAGGCGTTCTTCGATGATGTCGCCAAGGGAGATGCTTCTTCTTGGACGGTCGTGATGGGAAACGAAGCAGGAGGTAATTTTATTTTTTGAAGGCCTTATCTCTGTTGCTTGACTGACTTTCTCATACCGTCCCGTCAACAGATCTAGACTCATTAGCATCGTCCATTGCTTTCGCAATTCTTTTCAACTCCCTCACCCCATCATCACCTAAACACGTCCCCATCATCCTCACACCACGTTCATTCATCCATTTACGACCTGAAAATACGCTAGCAATCAACAAGGCTTCTATTTCGCCCGAATCGTTAATCTTCGTCTCAGACCTGGCAGAATTCTACCACACTTCACCCAAACAACTGACGAAACTCGGAGTTAGCTTCGTCCTTGTCGACCACAACAGGCTGACCGAAACATGGCTGCCCGAATCGATGACCATTGGAGATCTTGATGAGAAGAAGCGAGTGAAAGCCATCATTGACCACCACGCCGACGAAGGCTTCCATTTGGACGCTTCACCAAGGAAGATTGAGACAGAGTGTGGAAGCTGTGCTTCCTTGGTGGCCTTGAACTTCCCATCAAGTGTCTATGAGACGATAAACAACAAAGAAATCGCGACACTGCTTATCTCATCAACCCTCATCGACACGGGCAACTTGAAGGTTGGCGGGAAGGGAAGAGAAGTCGACAGCAGAGCAATGGAGCTCCTCTATCCGCTTTCGACGCTTTTCGACGCCCAATCAGCCTCCTTCTCGTTATCCTCTGAATCATCAGGAACCATCCCGTCTCCTCTCATGGTATACGGCAAATCGCTAAAGAAAGCCAAAGAAGATGTCTCGACGCTATCGACTTTTGAACTCCTCTCGCGAGACTTCAAGTTCTACACCCACCCCTCCAAAATTCTTTCCGGAAAGAACCTAAAGTTGGGACTCGCAACAGTCCCCATTGGACTCAGGGAATGGGTCTCTGAGACGCCCGGCGGTGGATGGTCCACCTTCTTCACCGAATGTAACAAGTTCAACACGGCGCAGGGCCTCGACATCCTCGGCATCCTCACAACATTTAATAGCAAAAAAGGAAATCACAAGCGTGAGATGATGATTCAAATCAACACGGCTGGCCCTTCAAGTCTGGCCGATGATGCAGCGAAGACACTGTTAGATTCCATCAACGACGAGCTGAGTCAGTCACAGACGCTAGTCGTTGAGGATTGGAGCGCGAAGAAGTTCGATGGACCTGATTGGGAGGAGAGTGGTGGACTGATTGGAAAGATTTGGGAGCAGGTCGACGCCAACGCGACGCGGAAAGTCGTCGCACCCGTGCTCAAGCAGATCTTGGAAGGCTGAAGGAGTGGCCCTTATATCGCCCATAGTAGCTTCATTGCGGGTCTGATAGATACTTGGAGGCGTTTTTGTATTAGGACGAGATGCGAACCGTGAGCGATTTGTTTGTTTAGCCAATCCCAACTGCTGGTAATGATGTAAAGTGGGCGCCGAGGACTTGAAGGTGGTGCCTTAGGGGTTCGTTGGTTTTCAAGGTAGCTGATGGTGTGTTTTTATGTTATATGGTATGCACTGACTCTCTCTAGTGTTTAATGAGAAAGGAAGGGAAGTGTTTCAGGTGGGTAACTTTTGTGAAGATTAAGTCACGAAGTAACTAGACACCTTCTGAATCCAAAACGTGCCTAATTGCTCGGTTCGGGACTTGTTCACGCACTAAACGCCTTCTGTTTGAAATACCGAAACTTTCGCCTAAGAAATATTTGCGGTCCAGTTCCACCCACGCATAAACGCAGAGTCTAGAGATCCATTTCTAGCACCGTCTCACGGAAAGTAACTCTCTCTCCCCTTAAAAAAACGTGCGGAAGAACGTCCAAACAATTAGTGCCTTTGGGAGATGTGGGGTAATTGGCGATCCTTAATCATGCTTGGGCCCTTTGGGCTGTGGACCGACCAGCCGGCAACGGCGCAGCGAGGATTGGGGGGAGGACTGAGGAAGAAGAGTGAGCGCTGCTACCCTCTTGTACTTCCCCTTTGTCTTTTCTAACATAACACTAGTCTGTTCCGTGGTTTGATACGATTTGCACCCTCAAATGGTTCAATTTGGGCCAGAGCCCGGCGCGTCGGAGGCACAAAAACAAGGGGCCTGAACTGACTGAGTTACGAAAAGTGTGAGCTGGTCCTGCCGCCTGGTTTTCGAGAATGTTTTATTCGTTTGGATGGTGGAAGTCGTCTGTATCTACTTGTACATCTCGTCGAGGCGGTCGTTCTCAACCTTCCGACCATCACCTTCTCGCATTCAATCCATTTGTCCCCTTCAGACGACAGTCCATCCAGCAGTTACATAGTTTTCAATTCTTCCCCTCTCCTCCAGCCAAATTTGTCCCTCTCACAGCATCGTTCCACCTTTCTCTCGTCTTGGCTGAGCAATGGAGATCCACGCCATCTCGACACCCGTTGCCCTGCTTTCCATACCCGCTGAGAGAGCGATAGAGCTCTATATGCTTGCTGAAGAGATTTTGGATATCGTCCAGAGAGTTATTCAGAACAAGGAGCGAGTTTTTCTGGCCTGGTGAGTTAAAAACCCCATTCTTTACCTCAAGAATCGTTAAGATGGTCCAGGAGGGTCTATTGAACTTTTAAAAGAATAAGATACTTATTTATTGACTAATTTTTGTTCTACTTCAGTACTATAAATTCTTACGAAATCTCCATCTTCACCTCTGACGCCTTATTTATCGAGAGTTTCGAAAATCAAATCCTTGAAGACGATATGAACTTCAACCAGACGGGCATTCAAACCAAGAAGCTAGACTGTATGAGGAATTGGAGGGTCTTCAAGGTAGAAGAGTCTGGGACCAACACTCCGGAACGCAGCGGGGTTCGAGTTGCGCTTTGCGCTGAGGAACTTGCCAGCCAACAAATTCCCATTTTGTACACGTCGTAAGTTAAACCTTCTCTCTTTTTTTCTTTTCTTTCATTGCCTGCTTCAAATGTTCCGTACGATCACATAAGCTGAATCAAATGGCGCCTCGCTCGATCTCCTTTGTAGCTCCAAAGACACCGACTTTCTCTTGGTTCACTCGGACTACTTCAACCGTGCATGTAACCTCTTTCTCAACAGTGGTTGGGATGTACTAGGACTTGATGGAAAGGCTGAGTCTATCGCTGAACTAACTCCACCTCCCAACTCATCTGATCCTGATGAAGACGACGACAGTGAGGAACACGAAGCTCCTTCGACTTCATTTCCAACTACACCAGTGGCAGATAACAAGCGGGAGGCACCTCAAGATCTCTTTCACCAACCAACTAAACGAGTTCATCGTGGTTTCCACCCGCCAGCTGACAACGTCGCCTTTCTAAACAAAAGTCCATCTTTTGCAGGCTCTCGGTCACATAGACCTGCAGACCTTCCATATACCACTAAGCCATCACTTCTCTCTTCAACCCGACCAGGAAGTATACCATCCTTCCCCCCATCCTCTTTCATTCCATTCCAACCTGGTTCCCAAACTCCATCATCCACCCATTCTCCTTCACCAAGCTCTGAATCTGCTCTATACTTCGCAACCAGACTCAACTCTTCTCAACCCTCTTGTGTGCAACAACCAGTTCTTTTGCTCTCAGGCCCGCTGGACAGCTTTGGAATTTCCACTGACGACGCCAGCTGCTTCACTGACATCGCATACTCCGTCCAGAGGGCTTTCAACTCGGTCACCAAAGCATTCAAGAAGATTTCAACCATCACTTCTCCAACTTCACCAATATTCTCGTCCAGACCTAAAGCCGTCGGACCTAACTTTGATCGAGATGTGACCATCTCGTCTTCTCACCAATCCTCAGCATCGATGTCATCACTTGCCTCTGTTGTCAGAGAAGAGACTCAATCTTTCTTCTCACTTGTTATCAGTGATTATGAAACGTCTGTAACTCTGAAAAGATCATTGAGGAAGGAATGCTTTGGAAACCCGAACGAAAAGCATTGGCTACAAGGTGAATGCCAAGAAAGTGATGACGGCTACGAGGACGTTGCAGATGAAGATGACGACCGCAAAGTGGATAGCCAAGATACGGTCAAGGATGTTCTTCAAATCTTGGAGAAAAGAGAGTCACCGGAGGAGGCCATGATATCTGCGTCACAACAATCAGCGTTTGCTACTCCAGAATCATCACGAAGCGCTTCCCCTACTTCAGATTTCAATTCTTCCTTAGCTACTGGTGAAATGCATGTGACGATGGATACGGGCGATCAGATCATGTGTCTCCAGCTGACACTAAGTGACAACATTAACAAGCACGGACTGATCAAAAGGTGAGTGAGCGAAACGCCAACTTGCAGGATCTGGCTCACTCACTGTTAACTTGTTTTCAATACAGTTGCTCCGATCGACTGTCTCAAGCTGGAATCAACTTTGCATATTCCTCAACTGTTCACACCGCAAACATCCTGGTAAGCTCTTCCTCTGACTGACCAACATTAGCTTAGCTAAAGGATCAAGTCTTCTTTCGTGTTCTATCAGGTGGCCAGGAAAGACCTCAAAACGGCGCGTCGACAGCTTTTGGGAACAACCTAATCACCATGATGACTTATAGTCTTTGACTCCTCACTTTGCGGCCACATCCCTGCGACTTGTAATGTACCATTTATACCAAAATTGTCTCTCATGGCCTCTAGAAACCCCAATCACGACACTTATGAGTACATCTCCGGCTCGTTCGCCTTGCTTCATAGTCTTCTCCCGACAATTCGTTGTATTTATTCGTTTTCATGCACTAAACAAAGATGTCTTGTAAAGCAAAAAGCTTAGTGAAAGATACAACATTATTGAAGATTGCCCTAATATGACATACATCTCGTTACAAGACATCTTGTGGAATAGTATCATATGCTGTGTAAATCTCAGCTGAAAAACTCATAATGGGTTGAAGTTCTCCAAGACCCTGTATATCGAAAAGACAATATCAGACAGACCGCCTTCAGAGGCGAAGGAAAGAGCGAAACTACTCACATCGACGATCTCCCCCGACACAGAGTTCAAGCTCTGGCTCTTTATCCAACTATTAATTCCGACAACAACATCTACCATTCTCTTGCCTGTTCCATTTCCGTTGACACTGCCGTCAACAATTTCGCCAACGATCTTGGCATCGCCGGGTGACAATGGTGCGCTAGGTATGAGCTTCTCAATGGTCCAGTCCAGGTTTCGGGTCAGGATGAGATCGAACAAATCATTAAACGTTGTTGAAGATAGATGGGTATTGGTTTCATTGAGAAGAGATCGGAGGAGCGAGGTTGGTGGGATGGGGGAAGGGAGGTTATTGGTTGTCAGCAGGTGGGCTTCGGAGGTGGAAGTGAGGGGAAGGATACGCGGGAGGAACCTGTAGAGTAGACATTGGAGGAAGTGCTCAGAAAAGGGAATTCAAATACTAAAACGAGGTTGTGAATTGCGAAACTTACGAGTATCGTGATGGGACGCCATCGGCACCAACTGGATACTCAACCCTTCGTCTGACTTCACCAAACAGCATATTCAACTCCTCCTGGTTCAAAACCTTTTTCAGTGAAACACTATCGTCGAAAAATAAACCCCCAGTCAGCCAGCGAAGAAGCGTGGTATAAAGGGAATGGAAATTCACGGCTTGAAAACTTCTCCTACAGCTTCCTCAACAGTCGCCCTTATTTCTTTCACGCCAACATTCAAGAGCCACCAGCTGAAGCACAAGAATACCCTCTCCGTCTCCTCGTCGCATCCGCCCAGTTGACTATCCTCCATCTCCTCTCTGAGCAACCTCTCACTGACCTCCGCGAGCACTTCCTCCTGCGTCTTTTGATGCTTCCAAAAATACCCTCCCAATAGCGAGGAGAGAGTTGTCGACGATGCTAAAGCCGTCTCTTCTTCCTTTCGTCGTCGGTTATGCAGTGAGGTTTCTTTGACGGAGCGTATATACGACAGGCGGCCC
The DNA here is from genome assembly GCA_014825775.1 of Krasilnikovozyma curviuscula. Lineage (NCBI taxonomy): Eukaryota > Fungi > Basidiomycota > Tremellomycetes > Cystofilobasidiales > Mrakiaceae > Krasilnikovozyma > Krasilnikovozyma curviuscula. The sequence continues at coordinate 12,502 of MVAQ01000014.1, read as the reverse complement.
AGAATGTTGAGCTGGATGCAAGTAAGGATAAAGAGTAGTGTCATCGTGTAGTGGATCGTGAGTATGTTTGTAATTGTTAGCAATTTGAGCTTAGACCAGAGTTGTGATTTGGAGAGGGACGGCTGCTGCGGTTGGGGTTGTGGAGGAGGTACCTGGAGAAGAAGATGACTAAGAGACTGCTTGGAGATATACAATAGATAAATGAAAATCTTACGTCTGATTGTTCAGAAGATTGTTGGTTGTTACTGAATTCTGAGGACCACGAGGCACCAACGTCTGAAGGTCCCGTACCTGTAGAATGCTCAACGGTGACGTGAGAAGAAGTCATTGCGTCCGTTTTTGACGTTGTGGATCCTTCGTCTGTTGCTGATGTAGAGGTTGTTGAGATTATGGAGTCCGTTAGCGGTTGTTGTGCTGATAAGGGCGGAGAACGATCTAGCGTTCCGCTTGAGCTCAGCGAACCTGGTGAAGGTGACGATCCAGCCATTTTGGTAAACCCTTCTGTCACTTGTTTGAAATCGGATAAGTTGATAATATCTTCCTGGAGTGAAGGCAATAGGGCTGAGAGGATGAATGTAATGTCTTCTTGGTGCTGCAAGAAACGGCGTCGAAGGCTGAAAGAAAGCAAGAAAGAGTCAGAGTTGGGCAGCATAACAGACAATGCCAATAACAGCCAACCATGTGGGCAGCACAAGATGATGACAATGTACTGGGATCCAGTCCATGAACAATCAACCGGCCTCCCGCTGATTTATAGAAGCATTCGAGCAGATAGCCCACCTGTCTCAACAAAAGAGAAGACACCTGCTACTCACCTATCTCTACTCCTCCTCTCTTCATTATTCTTCTCCTGAATTTCCTTCAGCTTCTCAATCAGTAATGACCCTACGACGTAGAACCCTCCTGCGATTCCACCGGCTATCAGCAAGCCTTGGCCCACCCTTCGCAGACGGCTCTGATTGCTCCTAGAACGAGGAACTGAGGACATATTGTGAGGTAATATCCTGAATTGCCTGTCCTTATTGTTGTATGAGACCTAAAAAGAGTATCTGAGCTTGAGAGTGTTAGAATCAGATTCACGCCTGGGCAGACCAATGGGCGGCAACTATACCCCTTTTTTTTTTCTGAGTGGCAGGAAGGAATCTGCGTGCGATAGTTACTCTATATACACAAGTATCTGTATCAATTTCGCTTTGGTGGACTTGGGATCTCGCCATTAGCTCGTCGCCTCTCCGCCTGAGGCTGATATCAGCAGCCAACCGCCAGCCACATCGAAGCATTTGCTTTACTTCATCACAGCTTCTTCCATTTATGTTATACGGCTCCATCATCTGCCCACGTTATAACTTCTTTGAGAGGAACCAGTAGGTACCAGCAAGATCCGGCTTAGCTCACTAGGCTAAGCAATGCGCACTGAACTAGGGCTGAGTGGAGGATAGTCAAATAAGCGACACAATGTTGATCTTCGGTTCAGTCATAGACGCGGTTCCTGGCTCTTCTCCATATCAAAGAATAAATACCTTCTGAGAGTTTAATAACTTCTCAGCCCAACGCTTCAGAATGGTTGGAGTCAAAACAGAGCGGATCTCAAGTAGGAAAGGGGGTCATTGTTTGAAAACACATTGCCAGTCAAAGTGCAAATGTAGTAATGTGTAGCAGATAGAAGAGCTTTTTAAAGAACTGCTTCCTTTTCTTAGTGATCGAATGAGGTAGGGGCCCCTAATATTAAACATCTCTAACCAATCACCTGCTGTTCAAAATTCACAAACTCAACTGCAATGGAGGGTTCTACACTCTTGAGCCCCAAAAATCCAATTGCTCAAAGAATGAGAGGGCATTTCCAGGCGGAGCTGGTAATCGATCGGTCTCAATTGCCCTCTTGAGACTTAAATGAAAGTAAACGCGGACAACATTGGTGATCCCGCGACGCACCCAACATCTTGTTCAGAACAGTTGTGTTTCATCTCACTAAATCTTTGTGGAATGAGAGCCTAACTTTAATACACTGTAACTAACAAACTAGATGCAACAAACCGATTTCCAGTCTCCTATCTTCAGAAGAAGAACCGGCCTAAAGCGAGAAGCGTGACTTCCACTTGTCGGTTCAGAATGCAAAGCAAGACCCGGATCACCCTCACTTGGTGTCGTATGAGATCTTTATACAAGACTCTATTTAAGCAGAGAAAGGCATAACAAAACAAAAAAACTATTTACATCAGCCAAATCACCTTGACGCCCTCGATCCAACCGTCTTCGCTTATTGTAGATAGATCTTACTTGCTCCCATCTTCTTACACTGAGAACAATACGGTGCTAGACAACCGAGCTATCGCTCTTGCGTGGCAAAGGTCCTCGTCGTGCCTTGTACCGCCTCGAAGCGACCTTTGTCTTGGTCTCAGCCAATAACCTTAACTTTTCGTGTAAACTTCTGTAGATGACGTTTGATCCGAGGCAGTACTCGACATGGCTCGGGTCCTGCGAATGCGCCTCGGAATTGAGGAAAGAGCTAGCGCGTTCCGAAGCGTCAGCTCGATTTGTCTCCTCGGGCCTCCTGTTTCCTTCATAAAAGTGACCATAATACAGCAGCCTCTTCTCCGTCGCTCTCCTCCCTCACCCTTCTTTCAAAAAGTGAGTTCAGAACGCCAGGTGGGCTGATTGGGGGGCAAGGTCAGGTCCGTCGAGTTTGGTTAACGTGTGACACCTTCACGGTCACCGCATGCTAGCTGTACCGTGCTGACTGGGTTCTCTGCGTGCAGGAATATATAACCCGAAGAGGTACACGACCGCTGCTTTCCTTTCGCCCCTTTTAAGTCTCACAATCTCTCTTAACTCCAATAGCAATCCAGCACCAGCAATGGGCTTCAACACCGTTGCCTCTACCAGCGCAGTTCAGAGTCAAAACATTCCATTTGATGTCGCTCTGCTGATATTTAAGCAGCTCTCCCTCAAAGACTTGATATCATCAATATTACTACTCAACAAGTTCTGGAAGTGAGTTCAAAAATCCTTTGACCGCGCCTGTACGCTGCTGAATCCAGACACGGATCCTCCTTTCGTTTGTGCAGTTCCATCACAACTAACCTCCTCACGCGGCACCCATCCTTCTCTCCAACACTCCACCTCTACACACGCTTTAAACCCCTTCCTAACCTGCTCCCACAAGTCCCCCTGGAGCTTTCGGCGCCTCTTCGGTTCCCACTTGACGGAGATCAACTGCTGACTTTCAAAATGAAGGACACTAACTGGCTGCCGATTACCGAGCGTTGGAGGATGCTGTACTTCAAGCTCAATGTTGAAACTCATACAGTTGAAGTGGACTGCATCAATGGGTGGAAGAGGAGGATCGACTGGGAGTGTAAGCGGTTCGCTCATCTCGTGGCCAACGATGTAGTGGATGATGTTAAAAAGATTGACGAGGAAGGGAAGGAAGGTGATGAGCTTGTGAATCTCAAATTTGATGTGTCTCTCAAAGTCAGTCCCTCTACCCTCTAACTTAAAGTGTTTGGTGAGATAGCTGATCTCATCTCCCCTCCATACGTATATGCTATCTGCTACCGCTATCTAACCCCTTTCGCGATACACAAAGGACTTTACCAATGGTCTCTCTGATAGTAATATCAAATTCCACGGCAACGTTCTCATCGTGGGTGAAGATGTCGACTACGAGGAAGGCTTCCCGATGTGTGGTAATTTTAGAGGTATCGACTACTACCATTATCTGAAGACTCATCACTATCAAGTCTGACTTGGCACAATTATCTTCACTTGTTTTTGGCTCCAATAGGCTGGAATTTGTAAGCTTGAGATAGATTGATGTGTTTTTAGTCATTGCAAGGTTTTGTAAATGGACGAACTTTTGAGCTTATTCGGATACATTCGAAAGACTATTCACTCATATGTTGCCTGTTGTGCACATTTCTTCCCACTATCAGGCATCAGAACTACCACCCGGGATAATCAGTTGCCTTCGAACTTCGTCTTGGACATCGCAAAATGATAGATAATTTTCTGCCTCAAAAACACAGTATAACTTGCATTCGAGCTGATCTTATGAGTACATATAGTTAAAATAAGTCCACCATGAGCGCTTTCCACCTTCTTTTGTGTTGAAGAAGAAAATCTGCCTTAAAGAGTGAACAATTCTGTTGCAGCGTCACCGCCTCGAGCTTCTGCTGCTGGCTCTCATCATCCCATTCATTCACCCAAAGAAACCCATTTCAACTCATAATATATAATGGTACGCGCCCTTGAACTTTTGTTGTATAGAGGAAGCGTTAATTCAACTGATTCTTTGCGTGGATTCATCATTCAACTGCTAGGCAACCGACTGGGTCGTCAAGTTCTCTCGATCAAAGAAGCTAGTAAATCTGCACTATCCCTCAATTTCGCGATCCTCTTGATATTGAAATTCCCCTTCCTTTTCATCTAAGCCATACTTCTACTCAGCCTCAACCCAGGAATCTGTGTGGGAACCACCCGCCGGTTTGACCCAAGAACAGGTCGCAGCCTTGCCAGGTGCACAGGAGCACCTTGGGGGAGCGGGGCTCATCACCTCTGGGGGACCAAGTGCTGGTGGTGGACGTGCTCCGGAGAGGGTCAGGGCTAGTCACCTGTTAATCAAGCATCGCGATAGTAGGCGACCTTCGAGCTGGAAAGAGGTGAGCGGTTGCCTCTTATTTCAGGGAGGAATGGTTCGGGTGATTGCTGGTTGCAGATGAACTGAACGAAAATTAATATTGATTTTATAAATTTGCTGATGTCTTGGGGATTGCCTTGTCGTCGCCTAGGTAAGCTTCCGCCCTCCCTTCTCTACCAGAAGGCCCCTTTCCTTCCTCGAAGTGACAGCAAGGGTCTTGCTGACCTTCTTCCCTGTACTATTTTTCTACTTGTAAAATTTGGTTAACCATCACAGGCCAACATCACCACTTCCAAGGAAGACGCCATCGCCCAGCTCCAAGGCTTCCAAAAGACACTTATTGCGGATCCTTCCCAATTCAAGCACCTCGCAACTGCCGAATCACACTGCTCATCTCATGCTTCCGGTGGTGATTTGGGCTTCTTCACGAGAGGACAGATGCAGCGACCTTTCGAAGACGCCGCCTTCAGTTTGAAGGTGGGTGAGATGAGCGATATCGTAACGTCGGACTCGGGCGTGCATTTGATTCTCAGAACGGCTTGAGGTGGTGTGAAATAGTAGGTTTGGGAAGCAGGTAAAATAGGTTTTGGGTAGGAGGTTAGTTTTGTTCTCGGTGCGGTGAAAGTGGAAAATCGGCGTTGGTTTTGTTTGAAAGCTCTCTTCCTGCTTGTGTTTATCGGCTTCAAAGATGCTGTTTCTATTCAAGTTCGTGCTTCAATAAAATTGACGGCAAGCAACTGGAATTCTACATCGGCGTCAAATTCGTCGCCTCCGTCCGGAAACCTCGGAATCCGAAAAGGAGATCTAGTAGAGCCCTGTGCTGCTGAAAAAATGGTAATCTGTTCTCAACTACAGCCCTCTCATAACTATTATAGCATGCAGAGCGGCAAAAGGTATAGAGAAGATCAAGTCGAGTCGAGCAGCATTAGTGGCAACTTCCCAGCAATCAAGAAATCGACACGAGTGCAGTCGTGCCTCTCCTGCCGGAAGGCCAAATCGAAATGCGACGTCAGATTAAGGGTGCCTTGCTCTGGATGTTCTCTCAAGGGGACAGAGAATACCTGTATCGCTGAGAACGGCGGGATTCCCAGGGAAACAAAAGTTGGGTGAGTTGCTCTTTCTCGGAACGTGAAACTGAACGAATGAGTGAATTCTAATTTTTCTTATGATTGCAGTGAGACTCCATTCGACGTTCATATCCAGACCATTAGGAACTCTCTCGCCCAGCTCGAAGGTGCTCTGAGATCTGTCAGCATCTCAGGCTCCCTTCCTCCCTCTGGATCATCTGCGAATCCCAACCCACAGCAGCAGCAGCAGCACAACAACCCCCAGTCCTTCCTCAGCAATGATCCTTCTCCTGGAACAGGCTCATTGTACCATGATACTCCCCCTGAGGAAGGCGACGTCTTCCCATTGAGCAAAAACTTTGCAAACACATCGATTGGGGATTTTGATAAGCATGAGGGGACGGAGGATGTTGGATTTCCTTTCATCGAGGTGAGCCACTATAATATTGACTCCACTGAGAGGGAGATAGGATACTAGTTCTCCATGCCCTTACTTTTAGGATCAAACGGAAGCTCATGTCAACCAAGAAACAGCTTCATATCAGCCCCTATTGCAAGCAATTGGTGTTAACTCTAACCCTAACTCGAGACCAGACATCTCTCAAATCCTCACAAAGTTCCTACCAAGTCATGAGGCTGGAATCTATTTGCAGAGCATCTACAAGAAGACGTATTTGATAGGCCATCTTTCGCTTGAGGGAAGTATTCCCTTCGGTGGATCTTTCCCGCCCTCTTGGAAAGGCATGAACGACCGTCAAGTACTGTTGACACAAAAAGGATTATTGTTGCCAAAAGTGCTGATGATGTAGTGAGTCAACCTCCTTTTGCTTATTTATTGCTTCCTATACTGACTGCGGCTTATTCTGTCAACAGTGCATGTGCAATCCGTTCCATTCCAGGCGTGACTGATGAAAACAACAACATAGTCGTACCCCTGTGTCAATCGTTCTCCTTCCACTTGCAACAACCCGTCACCTCGATGGAGCTCGCGAATCATTACTACTCTCTCGCTATGATCCTATCGAACGAAGTTCCCAGGAGCTCCTCAAATCGTCAAGGGCCAGTTGCTAGGGTCGCCCCTCCGTCTACTTTGGATCGCGTTGATTTGACGTTGATGACCATCCAGTATTACTTCCTGAGAAGAAGTAACAAGCATGAAATTTGGAGAAGTGAGTGGATAGTTCTTTACGAAGTACAACAATAAGGGCTTAACTTGACCTATCTTACAATTTCACCAGTGTGTAATGACTTGCGGGGTCACATTATAGCTCTAGGGTTGAATCGTGATCCGCTTAAGCTGGCAGCTAACTTTGACAAAGATATCGCAATGGAGAGGAGGATTCGTTTGTGGTGCTTCGTCGTGGCTGACTCTTGGAGTTGTATGAGCTTTGGGCGACCATCGGCTGTGAGTGAACGATATGTGTCTGCCAATTAATTTGCCGGATTTGTCACTAATCAAAAGTTCATCCGTATCACAGCTTCCTCCACATATGTACGACGTGCCACCACCTTCACTTGACCCGATGTCACCAGAATACTTCCCCGATATCCACGTCTTCTTTTCCATCTCAACTGAATTATCTCATATTGTCCATGAAGCAACGAGTTTCCCCCCTCGAATCCTCGACACTCTCGACATGCGAGCTTCCAACATCACACGCTTCTTCCAACAGGGATTAGCTAGCCGCAACCTTTCTCCGCATTTGCTTGTCGCTTCCATCTCAAAGGGCACCCATGAATCTCGAAGTCGAGCTCTGGAAGTATTTTCCAACTACCTCAGCTGCTTCCACATCTTGTTCCTTCTCCACACCCTGCCCCTCGCACCCTTCCCAACTTTACTGCAGAGAGCAGAGGTGGATCCCGTAGTTAAGAAAAATACGATCCTGGCGTTGCATTACTTGACTGAGTTTATGGATAACTTGGAAGTTGCCTTCAATGGCATGTACAATCAGCCGGGGTTTGCTGGAGCCACCAGCTACATGAAGAAGACTGAAAACTTGAAATGGGTGTAAGTACAACCTTCTTCTGAAATCTTATTTCCGTTTGTTCCCTTTGCTGACAGACATATACTATCATTTGTTTGTAGCCCAGATCAACTGTTTCACTTCTATGTCTTCTGCTCGATTGTTTTAAGTTCCATCTCGACTTCTCAATCCTTCGCTACTACTTCATTTCCGCAATATCACAATCTCCGTGTTCGCGTTCTACACGCACTCGAATTCTTGGAAGTTGTGGTTCCAGGTGTCAGTCAAACCAAAACAGCTACGCCGACAAATAACGATTCTAGCTCCACGCCGACTTCTTTCAAGTCATCAACTCACACACCAGATGGCCCTCTTCAACTCCAAAATCAGAAACAACAAAATTCCTGGTCCCATCCACAGTTTGTGAACGACTTCGACTCCAGCCTCGCGTTCAGCACGGGCATGTTTGATTTATCGTCGGCGCTCCCGAATCAGAACTTGGCTTACAATGAAGAGGCGGGTGCATCCGCATTCGGTGTCAGCGATTGGAATGGTAGTGATAAGCTGGATCAGTGGCTGGCGGGGGAAATAACTTTCGACGAGTTCCTAGCTGGTGGAGGGATGTAGAAATGGAAGTACTAGGAAGCAGCATGCTACTGCTTTAAGAATGCTCTACAGCCTCAGCGTGGCCTCAGCCTCTGGTGCACCCTCAGTCCAGATATCTACAGTCTCATTCCAGATGTTCTCACCGGCCTTCAATCCCTCAGGAGAGATCATGTAGTTGGATGGTGGGGTGTCCTTCAAATTAGCGAAATATTTGACCGACTTGTTGAGCTGAGTTGCGGCGTAGAGAGGGATTCTAGCTCCAACCTGTAGATTAACAATGATTATTAGATACATTGTTGGGTATGAGATCTGGGTTTTACTTACTTCGGGAGTCCTGGCAACCAGTTGCGTGATCAGTGCCGTAACCCAGTTTAAGGTCTTGTCTAACCCAGCGGTCTTACACAACCCTGGGCACACAGAGACAGTCACAATCTCTGGATTTAACAAGATGAACTTATGAATTAGGTATTGAAGGGTGAACTGTCGTGTAAAATGTGCGTCAGCTCTTGTTAATCCTGCTAGCAGTTTCTCATGGCACCCACTTTGGAAGCCCAATATCTGGCAAGCTCGCTCTCCTTCGTTGCTCCCCCCATCTTGTCATGAATAGGTCTCTCACCAGTCATGAACTTTTTGTCTGCCAAGTAATGACTGGAAGAACAGACGAACACGATGTGGGGTTGGTAACCAGCATTTGTTTTAAGAGCTGGTAAAGTGCTCGTCTTCTTCAACAATGGTGCCAGTAGTGTGCCAAGCAGTGCAGTAGATATTGCATTGGTTTGAACGCTACTTTCAACTTTGAGTTAGATGGGCTGGTAGGCAGAACTCGTAACTAAACACGCATATTGAAACTAACATACTAAGATTCGAGCCCGTCTTTAGTGATCTGAGGAAGAGAAGTGGCAGCAGCTGGTGTCCTACCGCATTTAAAATCACACAGTCCAGTCTGTCAAGTTGATCATTTGTCCTTCTGGCAAAGGATTTAACGCTATCAAGCGCGCCGGACCTTTTGGGGGGTTCTCCGATTCCATCGCAGCCCGAAGGCCATTCTCAGAGAGCTGTTCTTCTAATGTTTAGCATCCTATTGGCTGTCTCTAGTGAACAGATCGCCAATGACCTCTGAGAGCACTGCATGGGTTGCGCACAATGGCCGAAGCCGAGAGACCTCTACAGCGGGCAGATCGCAAGAGGTGCGAGGGCAACCTTCATATAACCTGACACTGTGATAACTACCATGTGCTATTATTCCCCAAAATACAATCCAAAACACAAACCAGAGGCCAGGGTTCCTCCCGGTCATTGTGATGGTGTGCCGATGTCGTTGCTGGATGTGTTGAGGGATCAGGAATGCTGACTGTGCTGTTTGGGTGATGAGTTACCAGTCAAGGTCAGTCGGGGTGAATGGGCTTGGAGAAAAAGGTTATAAATGGCCGATAGACGGGGTGCCAAGCCGGGAAATGCGTGATGCATGATGACAATGTGCTTGCGCCGCGACCCGTTGCAGCCATCACCATTATACATAGGACGTCACAAGAAACTCGTTAGATAAGATTCAGAAACCTTCGTCTCCTTTACATGAACATGTCCCGATTTCCAGCACCAGCCCCTCCGAAACCACCAAAGCCTCCTCCGCCTCCTCTCCCACCCTGGTTTCTTCCGCCAGGCAAGCCGAAGTTTGGTCCATCTAGCCCAGGGGGCATGAATTCGTCATTATCTGGCTCCCCATTGAAGATTCTGCCCATTCCACCACCGCCGCCCGCGCTGGGTCCAATAGGATCGAACCTCGCGCCGGGAGGGACTGCACCAGGAGGGAGAAACCCATCACCTCCCCAAGCGCCATGGCCGCCGCCAGCAATACCGTGACGAGGGTCAAAGATCGGGTGGTTGAAGTCAGGCTGCATCCCACCTGGAATATTTCGGTTCGGTCCTCCTCCTATTCCACCACCTGCGCCTGGGAACATTGCTGGTGGGCGAAAGGCGTTGGGAGATGCTGCGAGAGGATCAAGATCCGCTCCTCCAATGGACGGGAAAAGTGATGGAGGAGCACTATATAAACGTGAGAAATTTACTTTTAAGGATTAAATGTATTGATTATTGAACGACCAAGCAACACGCACTAAGACCCACTAGGGTTTCTACCGAGATAAGGTGGGATATTGGGAAGACCAGGGTTCATTAGAGGTTCTCTTTGAGTGTCTAGTCGTTGCTGAGATGTTTGCTGAGATGAAGATGCAGGTGTCGCTCGTGGACTGGCTCGGACCAAAATGAGTGATAGGAATTAGCTGCTTTCGACAGTCTTGACCACAAGATTTGCTACTTACCCTTCTTCATAACCTTCCTTTTGTAACCCAGGAATATATTTCACAATGATATCTCTCTTGTACAACGCGATGAAATCCTCGACCTTGGCTTTTGAGACGAACGTTGCTAGTATCGAGGTCGATGTTGACGCTGGGATTTCAGAACCTCCATCGGCAACTGCTTGCACTGCTAACGGGTATAATGGTACTCCCGATGGGTTCAAATACTCTGAGGCGGTAAGAGAGATATGCGTGGGTTTGTCGTCCTGCGAAAGATATTAGCCCACTATTTTGTCGACATCATCTTTTGAACACCAAGTAGCACTTACTTCAACAGCCATAGCATCCACATTGATTCTATTCGAGCCGAGAGTCCCAACTTTGACGACATAAGTCATCGAGCTCTGCTCGTGCTTGTACTCAAGCTTGTACGAGTCAGGTCCATGGCTGTTCCAGTTGTCAGGCAAGATCTTTGGGTCAGCATCACTACCCCTTGAGAGCCTGAAGCCTAAGGCGACGTGTATGGCATGTATCAAGGAAACGAGGACATCTGCTGGTTGGAGGAGAGTCGGAGTCGAACTGGGAAGCAGGGCTTGAATGGATCCAAGGAGGGAATCCACTGATAGAATTCCTGCTGGGCTTGGCATTGCTCAAAATTCAGTACTTTATGCGATTTTCTATTCGAGTGAGCGTTGAATTAGATGTCGATAACAGGAACAGATCGGCCTAGTCAGTCAAAGTCCAACCGACAGGCACTGCAAGCGGGAGCACAGGTACACAACACTCACATCTTTTATTACTTGATGATTCAGAAAGAACAGTAATTGATGGATTCGATTGGAAAGAGCTGGGCAGTGATGGCTCTGGTTCGACGAACCCTTGTGGTGACGTGCGTGTCTCCACCGCATCAATTATGTTGCAGTTTTTTTCTTTCGAATTTCTCACCATTTTTCTCTCGTGTCACAACTGCCGCAAAGTATTGCAAAGTGTCTGGAAAGATTCTCTAAGAGAAACAAGCTGCTTGAGATAGTCTCAGCGCGACCTTGTACCATCAACGCAAGATTTCTTCTACGTGCAGCCTTGCTAGGTTTTTCCTTGGGTATAAAGAGTGAGAACCCAGATTCGTACCAAGTTAACGAAAACTACAAGTATAATTGAAAGCAGAGAAGACTGAAACTTTTTGTGTTTGATTCGAAAAAATTAGAGAGAAAGAAGAAATAGAAGTAACATGCAAAGTAGTAGAGTGATACACGAGCAAGAAGTGGGGAAATGGTTTTGGTTATATGAAGAGGAAAATGACGAGGCATAGTGTTTCGTGACAATTGCCGAGATGAATAGTAATGCTCTGCGACACCTTCCATTTTCTAAGAGAGGACGATTACTCGTCTCCTACAAAAGGAAAAAGGAGTACAAGGGATCATTGTCAATGATCTGCTAAACAAAAGTGTAACACTACAAGAATAGGGAAAAGTACTCACCAATCTTTGGTGCCAAGAAGTACTTGATGTCACCAGAGTCGAAGTTGAATCCAACCAAGAGAGGGACATCATTGCTGAGCTGCAATGTAACTCTGTTGGCTAAAGGCGCCGACTTTGCAAAGTTAAGCAGGTACTTCAATGAGAAGGTCAAAGAGACAGACTGCGACATTGTTATTGTGACCTCGGAGCTGTCTTCGTCATCGCCAGTCTGTTTTGAAGAATATAATTAGTTTACAGGGTATGACAGGTCGGAGACACGCGCGTTGGCTACGGTGCAATGGATGGAGAAACTTACCTTGCTCTTCTTGGCCTTCTGTCCGTTGGTAGTCTTTCCGGCAGGTGCCTTTCTCTTTCCCTTCTTTGGTGCTTCCTCATCATCTTCCTCTCCATCTTCTTCCTCCTCATCTTCGTTCTCTGTTCAACAGAAAGCCGTGCACGCACAAGGTACAGAATC